>VDFB02386506.1:0-18730 GCA_007258455.2 Sequoia sempervirens | reverse complement strand
ATCAACTATCTTATCAAACATCAAAATCAAGCAACAAACATCACACAATCAGACTGAGATCAACGAAAAGAATCACTGAATGAAACAATGCAATGACTAACATGATTCAGGAGCATCATACAAGCCTCAATGAACATAAAAAATGCAACATTTGGCATAACTAGGAGGAATTTCATCAATCAAACATCATTGGACAAGCAAAAAAATAGGGAAAATCATCAAGGATCATTTAGAAGCAAAACCCCCAAGCTTGCAAAAGGGGCCATTTGGGACCCCAAAGGTGCCAAAACAAAAGAAAAAGGCACCATTTGGGACCCCAAAGGCACCATTTCAAAGAAACAAGGGTCAACACATAAGGTTAAGCTTGCAAAAGGCGCCATTTGGGACCCCATAGGCACCAAAATAGGAGAAAAAGGAATCATTTCACAAGAAAAAAGTGCCAAAACACAAGCAAAAGATGCTAGAATAGAAGCAAGAGGCATGAAAACTTCCAGAAACTCCCAAAATTGACTTGAAAACAACAAAAATCACCTCCAAAATTGTAAAAATGACTTCAAATAGCCTACAAAACCTATCTACCAAGTTCAAAACATTGATAAAAGGCAGTAAAATGACTAAAGGAGGTTTCTTGTAATGCATACCGTAGGTCCAGCTATAGCAGGGTGATCGTGGTAGCGCAAATGCTCGAAACAATGCTTGTGAGAAGGAATCTCCATCTTCCTCTAGCTCTTCACTCTCCAAATTCTCCAAACTCACAATGTACAAATGAATTCAATTTTCCCACTTTTAACCTTTGTAAATGACTGGAGGGAATTATGGTGGGATCTTTTATCAAAAATGGGGTTTAATTAATCAAAATTGTTCAAGGAGAGAGTGTAGAATCAAATTTCGAGAGATAAATCATATTTTACATCAAAGCATCAATGGTTTAACATTGAATCATCATCCAATCACTACAACGTCATCACACAATCGTTGAATCCTTGACAAAACATAAAAAATTCCATATTTTACCAATTTATTTCTCGAGGGGGCATCTATCTATCAGTACTTGAAAATCAACGCCTGGGGCATCAAAAAGTTTTCTGAGCATCGGTATCAAATTTTTCTTTGAAGCAACATGTAAACACATTACATCAAAGAGGCACAAAATGTATACACCTAAAAATGGTCATCACCTTTAATTAATTAAATAATAGCTATTTGATTAATATTCTAGCTACGTATAAATAAATTATTAATTTATTTATATTGTTCACCCTTCTCTAATTCTCCAAATCTAAATCATCTTCCTCTAGATTAATTAAATAAAAAAGGTTCCCTAAACTCATTTTATTTAATTAATCTTCACTAAATCCAATTAGGAATTAGAGCACATTTCTACAACTTTTTGTGTCACCTCACCAAGGTCACATGAAAATAAATAACTCTAATTTTTAATTAGAATTATCTTCAACTCATTTCAAAAAGCACATGGCTCATTTCCTCCCACACAAGTCTAACGATTTTGGAGCACATGACTTATTCTTCCCACACTTCCACCCACTTTTGGAGCACATGATTTATTCTTCCCACACTTCCACTAATTTTGGAAGCACATGGTCTTCTCTTCACACACTTGAATCTTCCATCCAAATGACATGTTTCCCATTGGTCAAGAGATTCTCCCATCCAAATGGCATGTTGTCTTTGGTCAAGGAGACAATATCTTGATTCTCTTCATCTTCACCATCCATTCTTCTTATTCGAATCTGGACCATTGATTATTGCTGCCTCACTATATGCTTGGAAAAGGTTATAAATACAACCCTTCGGCCTTGTATTTTGCATCCAAATTTGAAGTAAAGTTATCGTGTAGGTTTATCATTGGAGCTTGGAGCATTCTTGGAGTCTTATAGGTAGTCTTTACATCATGTTTTGCATCATATTTAGATCTTAGATTAACATATTGCTTCATAGTGACATTTTATCATCCATCTTGCATCATAGTTACATTTTAGATTAGTTCATTTTAAGTTTTCATTTGAGCATATGTAGAATCGTGCATAGAATCATATAGATCACTACCATAGTATCCACCACTATTTTTGTATTTATCATAAATATCATCCTCCACTCATCATAGCATTCATCATCAAATTGTTTGTACATAGTTTCATGTAGGCATTAGATTGGCTTACATGTTGAATGTTATCTCATTTCCTAAGTAGTCATTTTAACAACCATTGTGCTCATAGAAATCTGAGGGCCAAATGGTTTAATAAATCCTTAGGAATAAAGGACAATGAGAAGTTCTTGAAAGATTCGTTAAGATGCAATTTAGAATAGTTTACTTTGCTTTGAATCTTTAATGTAAATCATTTCATTAAGGTTTGTGTTGATACTAACTTTGCACATTTCACACAAACACATTCACTAATTGTGTTGGAGGTCTTTTTCGTGCAATTATGAATGTGGCTTTAGAGTCACCACACACCAATCAAGGTAAGTTGAGACTTTAATGCATTTTGGATGTGCTAGTTTGACAAGTTATGTTTACTTTATCTATTTTTTGTAAATTGTAATTGTATTTTAACATTGCAAGTATGTACTTATATTTTAACATTTCTTTGGTTCTATGGAATTTAATTATATTTTGGATAATAATAGCATTTTAGTTTCCTTTTAAAAATCTTATTTAAGTTGTATTTGTAGTATTTCTGAGAATTTAGATATCATGATTCATGTCATAATTTGGTATGTTTGTTCATAGTAACTCGTTATGCATTTCCATTTTAAAAGATCAATGTTGGAAGTGTTTTTCTTCTATATTTAATGAAAATAACAAATTCTCATCTATTTTGTGTGTATTACATAGTAATTGTGTAGCATAAGTGAATACATTGAAAGCCTTTTCTCTATATAATTAGAAAGACAAATTCATTTTTTTTAGCAAAGTAAATTTAGCTATTGATTTTATAAGAATGTATGCTCATTTATTCTCTAGCTTATATATGTATTCTCATACATACATGAGCTATACCTTCTTAACTCTTTTATAGTATTATTCTCTTATTTTTGAAACCTGGGTATGTGCAGGACCATGATGGGACAAAAAGTGGTGATATCATGGGTATGTGTAGGGTATGTGGCTGATGACTTTTTTTTAACCCAAAATTGATGAAACGTAAAGGGTTTTTGTAAAGGAGATTTCGAATTTCCATCAATATAAATTATGCTTTACTTTGAATTTAATAAATAATTATTATTCATTTTCTATTTGAATTATAATAAAGTCCCGATTGATAGGTTGATTGAAAAAATCTATAGCTTTCAAACCATATCACATTTTTTGAATCAAACATGCATCACATTCTATGCTTCGATACTATAGGATTAAAAAAGAAAAAATTGAATTTCATGAAGTTTTGACCCGGTTATACGTCAGACAACGTTATATTATATTTTTTAAAATTTGTAATAAAAAAATCATAATTAATTATAATTTACTTGGAAAAAATTACAAAAATATGTATCACATCTGACATGAGTCCTCTACTTATATCTAAAATCTTATAAAAAAATATTGTCATTTTATTGTGGTTAGGGTGGTTAGGCATACACCTACTTCTTATTTTTTCCCTAAAATTTAAGTACTATTGCATTGAAATTTCAAATTTTCACCAAATAATTTTTTTAAATAAACCTAGTAGTTTAGAAACTACATTCAATTTGCTACATATTCTATTCTTACATATTTTTGAAATAATATACATAACAAGTATTCATTTTTTTACATCAAGTTTCCTAACTCTAATTTTTCTAATTTTTTTGCCATTTAAGGGCCTATTTTTCCCATGATGACCCTGCACATACCCACCTCTAGGAATCAATAAGTTTAGAAGAAAGAATTCTTGTTATAATCACATAGGTATGTGTGCATTCTAGCAGGGATATGATTACTTTCAAGAAGCTTTATGTGATTGGCTTATGACTTTCAGTGTACTTGTGTGATATTTGAGAGGTAACTGGAGGAGAATTATCTTATTTGCAAATACTTGGGAGTGATTCATTAGTGTTGGCATTACCTTAATTTCATATGTAAAGATAATACATCGATGAAACTTTTAAATGTTGCTTGTAGAATTATGTGACTTGTATAAGAACTTCCATATGCTCCTTGTTATGTGTGATTTTCAT
Organism: Sequoia sempervirens; assembly: GCA_007258455.2. Taxonomy (NCBI): domain Eukaryota; kingdom Viridiplantae; phylum Streptophyta; class Pinopsida; order Cupressales; family Cupressaceae; genus Sequoia; species Sequoia sempervirens. Next base: position 14,551 of record VDFB02386506.1, on the reverse strand, counting down.
GATATCCAAAAATATGTAATGAATGGTCATGTTAGTGAGATAGTATGATCATTTCTAGTGAGGCATCTTGTAACTAGTGAGATTCTGTATTCAGTGCAGCTCTGCCAGTGAGGTATTTTGTTAAGCCAGTGAGACACTTTTATGAGTGGTTTTTCATCCCTACAAGGGTTTTCCACTCATGAAATTCTTTGTGTTATGGTTCTTTTGTGGATGCATTGATGATCTTGTTGTTTCCTTAATTTGCATTAGAGTATTTGAATTTATATGTATTGTGTATCTTTGTGTAAGCTTTCATGGCTAGTTCATATAAAGGTATGGCCTTGTTTTTATATATTTTGATTCATTGATATATGTTATTCCATTTGAATATAGTGATGAAAGTAATTTAATTATTCCTCTTATTCCACACCTTTTTATATTTATTTAATTCTATTAATTTTTTTTGGAAACTAAGGGATATAATTAGTAAATGAGATTTCTAGACCTTACATTTTGGTATCAGAGCACTCAGGTTCAACACTCGTGCCTCGATTCTTCTATGCTTAGGGTGTGTTATAGTATATGAACTTATTGTATTGAATACAGAATCCTAGTTATGGGTGATTCTTAGATGGTTAGTTGGAACCAATTAGAAGTTTAGATATAGTTTGATCATTCAGGAACTTTGGAGGTGTGAGCCCCTTTTCCTTAATTGTGTTTTCATAGGAATTGCTAGTAAGAGTAATAGGTGGCTATTTAAAGTAAGCTAAGATGGATAGTATATGGCGAAAACCCATGAATGATGATGTGGCAATAAAATTGAATTAATAAGAGAAGTATATTATGAAGAGAGATCTCTCTAAGGAAGAGCGGAAATCATCTATGAAGTAAATAAAGTGGATAATAATAGATAAATATTGGTTGAACCTTCTTGAAGTTAAGAAACCTTAAGAACCTTCATTAGTGACTCATGATAGAAGTTGATCAGATAAATATCTTGATGTGTCTAATAGACAAGGCAAAAGTGATTGATGTGATGAATCATGTATGCTTGATTATTATTAGTGAAGGTATGTGTACATATGTACTATATGAGAATGATACTTGTGAAATAATGCACCTCTCATGCTTTGTGCAAATGATACATCTGTACGGATGATTGTATCCATATCATAAAAAAATGTTGCCTTAACTATACTTATATTTATACTTGAATGATAAATGTTCACTATACTAATGTGATTGATGCATATTTCATATTATTATTCTTGTGTGAGTGATGCACTAGAGTAAGTTATTGATTCATTTGTGTGGATAAAGTACTTGATTAATGATTACATTTCATAATTTGTGTGTGAGATATACTTTTGATACTCATTATGGATCACTATAACTATACTACTGTAATTTATGCATATTTCACTTTTTGTGCGAGAGATGCACTTACCATATTTATTGTATGAAAATTTGAATGAGTAATGCACATTGTATACAAGACATATTCCATATTTGTGCAAGTAAGGTACTACAAGTAAATCACATGTGTATTCGTACCCTATGTGAGTTAGGCACTAGGGGTTCATGCATTCTTGTTTGTTAATTATTCATTTTATGTGCACTTGAGCATGTTATGCACTATTATATCATCTAGTCTTTATTCTATGAAATTTGATTATTCTTGTTGAATGTGTTGTGTGTGATAAGCTTTAAGCTTACCTTCTGATATAGGATGTCGAATGTGGGCTAACAGAGAAGGTGATCTTCTTTTTCAAGATCAACCAAATTTTGTAATTATGCTTTGGCCAAAGCAAGTTGTACCATTGAAATAGATGGATAATGAATGCCTAGAATTTTTATAATATATATGTTTCTCTGCCACATCTTGTATGCAAGAAATATGTTCATTCTAGTACAGAGTGCATATAAGGCATTAGACATACATCAGGAGTTTCCCTCCTACCCAACTGTTATAGGTTTCTAGGCGCCTCGGGTAGGACCAGGTGTTATTCGAGTTAGGAAGAATCCTGAGGAAGTGTTGTGCATCATGGTTGGGTGGAAAAATCACCTTAACTATGCTTTTGACCTTCAGCTTGTGGAAGACCACTGGGTTATGGTAGCTGAAGATTGATTGAATATTTGATTTTCTTTATGTCATTCAGAAAATGGATATGTATCATTGTATTGATCATTATATGGCTTGTTTAGTCAATTAATGTAATTGTACCCCTCTTTGATGCACTCTTGTTGCATTTTGTGAAAAGGTAATAGATTATACATATTATACATTTATGGATACCTTTGTTAATAGAAAGCTATCTTTTTTCCTTTATAGATTGAGATTTACTTTTTGTTGTGAAATTTAGTAACTGGTTGAATCAGTATTGATCTCATGATGATCTTCTTGACATCTAGTATTCCAAGTTGCTATTGTAATCAACTTGTACCTTTTTGTTTTAGTATTGATGACCTTTTTGTGAAGATAATCTTCAATATTGTAGTGTTGAAACCTTGTGGATATTTGGTGATCTTCTTATCTTTGATGTTTCTAATCATGTTAATGATGTTTTGTATGTTGATAACTTGTTGATCTTCTTCACTTTTATGTTGTTGTCCAAGATGAAGACCTTGTTGTAATTGTTGGAATCTCTAGTTTGTTGAGACTTTCTTTTTGTTTAACTTGTTTTAATTTGCTAATGACGATAACAAGTAGTATGGGATTCTTGTTTCTCATCATAAAGGCAATTTTTTTGACATCTCATATGAGTAGGCATGTTGAAAAAATGAACATAACTACTTTATTTCTATTGGTAAATATCTTGGAATATGAAAATATTTGAATAAGATATATAAGATTGTATGAAAGAAATGAATTAGTTTGCATGATTTTACTAGTTAAGGTAAATAGAGTGAATTTGATGAAGCCATGACGTGCTAACAAGGTGTACACGTGTATGAATGCCAACCACAATAATTTTTGTTGTTATGAACAAATACGTGCTTGAAGTAAACAATATCTTTGTTAGGTGGGCCGATTGCAACATTAAGGCAAAATAGAGTAAAGAGGTATGAAAATTTTATCTTTAGTTAAGTTGATCATCAGGATGATGATTCTTTAAGGGAGGAAGGATGTCACGACCCCCATTTTCAATAAGTAATTTATAATTCAATAATACTATTTAATGATCATTGACTGAACTTTGACTCATGTGCATAACATGACTGTGAGTGACTTGTGGTGAAAGGAAAACTACGCACACTTAGGAAATCATATAGTTGCATTTGCATAATTTAGTTAATTGTGTCTCACTTTATTTAATAAATAAGATTATTGTTATAGTTACTTATTTAATTAAATGTTAGTTAATGTTAATTTATCTTAGAAGAAATAAAAATAGTTTTAAATCATTTAATGATTTTATTTGAAAATTACAATTAACATTTATTGTTTTAAAGATGTAAAGTTAATAAATCATATTTGTTGTTTAATATTAGTTTTAATTGAAATTAAATGGTATTTCATTATTATTACTAAGGATAAATATGATGCATGAAAATAAATCTTGATAATTGAAATGGGCACCGAGAAGTATTTTTATTTTGGAAGCACAACAAAACAAGAATGGTGGGAGAAAAGATGAAAAGAAATAAGAAGAGGGAAATCAACTGAAAGAAAATTCCAGGTTTCCAAATTCTTCCCCAATGCCTTCAATTTCAAAATGTGTAGATAAATGATTGCTTGTGCAATGATTGAACTTCTTCTTCTGAAAACCCCAATTTCCCACATTCGTTGAATTCAATTTCCTCTTCAAATGTGTAATTTTTGTATGAAATTATGCACCATATACGTCTCTATATATATACATATATGTGCATTGTATATTACCATTCTGCTACAACTGAAATCTCCTTTCTGAATACAAAATTATTCTTAGGAAATTAATGAAATTTTATTTACTTTCCAGTAGTGAAAACAATAATATTATGCATAAATATATATTCCTATATAATTATATTATATTTAATACTATTGGGTTTATATATTCCCCTGAATGGATAAATAGTGACATGTTTTGTAAGAGTTGAGGAAGAAGCGTAAGGATTCTTTGCAAAAAGATTAGGGAAAAGTGTAAGCGTAGTGTGGATGTTTCACAAAAAAAAAATCCAGTCAAAACAAGGATAAAAACTGGATATCACCATCTTCTACTTAACTAGTCTATTTTTAATTCAATTCTAGCAGGATTAAGCATGCTTTGGGCAACTTTTTAGTTGTACACGTAGAGAGGTTAGAGATCCTTTTCTTTTCACCAAGGTACAAATGATTGAAAATCCCATTTCCTCGAATCTTCCTAAAAATTAGATATTATATGCATTCATCCACTATCACTTTTACAAACTTCTAGAAGATCCTATTTTTAAAACCAAACTATTGTTTTCTTTCTAAAAGTTCCAGCTATATTTAAAAAAAATGGTGTAACTACTGTGAAATCTGAAGACCTTCATTTTAGCTTTATTTTAGCCTTGTTTAGTGACGCTGTGAGTAGAGGGAGAGTGATTTTCCAACTCCTCTCAAAATGGGTAAAATTCTTTCGGCATGATTCTACTCCATTCAATGCCACTAAAATTAGGGTTTTCATCTAAATGATGGATAATACTACGCCCAATGTGAAATCATGAAATTATGAAACTAAAGCCTTTCCTTGTTCCTCATCATCATCATTTGATTGGGATGGCTTGCGAGCCATGTACATGGGGGTCATTTTCAGAAGAAAGGCCATGGAAATGAGAAGTAAGTCAGTGCCATGTTGTTCCATTAGAGGCTTGGTGAAGATAATGTACGACATCAAAAGTTTAACCACCATTCAATCGCCAGGCAAACAACATAGGGTACAAAAGGAGAATGCTAAATTATTGCTTTACATTGTGATTTTTTTTTTTAACTGATTGAATCTCAAGAGAAGAACAAACTTAGGTTGTATGATCTTCTTATGTAGGAAATTTATCCAAATGTTAGTTGGTTTTCATGCTTTACAATGTAGATAGTCATAATTTTATGCATTATCAAACACATTTGGCATTATTTTATTCCATCTATTTCACAAAACTCAGGTTAGTAGAAAATATGTCATTCACTGACTGTGTTGGAGGTCTTTTCCATGTAATTATGAATGTGGCTTTTAAAGTCGCCACACACCAGTCAAGGTAAGTTGAGACTTTAATGCATTTTGTATGTGCTAGTTTGACAAGTTATGTTTACTTTATCGATTTTTTGTAAATTGTAATTGTCTTTTAACATTGCAAGTATGTACTTATATTTTAACATTTCTTTTGTTCTATGGAATTCTAATTATATTGTCGATAATAATAGTATTTTATTTTCCTTTTAAAAATATTATTTAAGTTGTATTTGTAGTATTTCTGAGAATTTGTATATCATGATTCATGTCATAATTTGGTTTGTCTATTCATAGTAACTTGTTATACATTTCCATTTTAGAAGATCAATGTTGGAAGTATTTTGCTTCTATTGTTTATGAAAATAATAATTTCTAATTTATTTTGTGTGTATCACATAGTAATTGTGCAGCATAAGTGAATACATATGGAAAGCCTTTTCTCTATATAATTAGAAATACGAATTTAACATCTTTTTTTTTAGCAAAGTAAATTGAGCTATTGATTTTATAAGAACGTATATTCATTTATTCTCTAGCTTATATATGTATTCTCATAAATGCATGAGCTATACCTTCTTAACTCTTTTATAGTATTATTCTCTTATTGTTGAAACCTCTAGGAATCAATGAGTTTAGAAGTAAGCATTCTTGTTATAATCGCATAGGTATGTGTGCATTCTAGTAGGGCTAGGATTACTTTCATGAAGCTTTCCATGTGATTGGCTTACTACTTTCAATGTACTTGTGTGATATTTAAGAGGTCATTGGAGGAGAATTGTCTTATTTGTAAATACTTGGGAGTGATTCATGATAGTGTTGGCATTACCCTAATTTCATATGCAAGGATAATACATCGGTGAAACTTGAAAATGTTGCTTGTAGACTTGTGTGTCTTGTATAAGAACTTCCATATGCTCCTTGTTATGTGTGATATTCATGATATCTAGAAATATGTAATGAATGGTCATGTTAGTGAGACAATATGATCATTGCCAGTGAGGCATCTTGTAACCAGCGAGATTCTGTAAGCAGTGCAGATTTTTCAATGAGGTATTTCATTAAGCCATCAAGACACTTTTATGAGTGGTTTTTCATCCCTACGAGGGTTTTCCACTCATGAAATTATTTGTGTTATGGTTCTTTTGTGGATGCATTGATGATTTTGTTGTTTCTTTAATTTGCATTAGAGTATTTGAATTTATGTGTATTGTGTATCTTTGTGTAAGCTTTCATGGCTAGATTATGTAAAGGTATAGCCTTGTTTTGATATACTTTGATTCATTGATGTATGTTATTCCATTTGAATATAGTGATGAAAGTAATTTAATTATTCCTCTTATTCCACACCTTTTTATAATTATTTTATTCTATTAAATTATTTTGGAAACTAAGGGATATAATTAGTAAATGAGATTTCCACACCTTACAAATTTAATCCTTTCATTTTAATTTTCTTGCACCATACAATAATTAATATATATTTATTTAAATACTTCTTTATTAAACCATAAATTTTAATTTATTTAATTCAAATAAAAAATTAATAATTTTTTATTTAAGTTATCAAATATCTTTTATCCACAATTATTATTTTTATTTTAATATAATGATCAATCAAGCACTAATCAAACAATTAACTCAAATGAACATAATACCAAACAGTACCTTAACTTGAAGCAAAATGAAAGGCAATATGTAACGACACAGACATGCCAACTCAAACTAACCATATAGACAGGGAACATTAAACAAATACTCATCCTCATCCAAGATGATGGATCAACATAGGGGACTAGATGTTATCTCCAAATCAACAATCTCCATTGGGATTAAGGCACGCTCAAACTTGGAAATTCAAGTGGATTCGATGCCTAGTACCTACAGCCTGCAACAAACCACACAGTTCAGGATGTACATAGACAAATAGGCAAACACACCATGAAGGGAAAATCGTAGCGTCATAAGGCACTCGCAAGTGAGTGATGCAACCCTGTTCCCCTTCACCATAGTACATAAACACACAACAATCAAATACTAATAACATGATAAGAACATACATCAGATAATCATATAATTCTCATAGCAATAATAGCCCACATAATCAATTAAATTGATCTACTAAGCATGGCATAAACATAAACATTAGTAATAAAGTATCATAAACTATCATTAGAACTATGCATCAAAGTATCATAATGTCCAATACAAGCAAGTAACTGTCAGAAACAAAAAGAAAACTGTGGGGCACTACATTCTGCGCAACCAACTATCCTTCCACATACTGCAACACTTGAATACAACCTCATGGAGCACCAAAACACAAAAAACTTGGACTAATGATAGATACTAGCAATATAAGCACACTTACAGATCCATAAGACTAGAAACTAAACTACAAAGAAATGCAAAGAAAAATTATTTCTCCCAGATAACACTGCTTTCACAATTCACACACTGGTGAGCACAACTTTCTCTACACAATGATCCAGAACTTGAAACCTTGGTTATAACACCACTGAACACCTCTAATAAACATATCCAAACCACACAAGAAGATCTTCAACTATGAATAAATGCAGAGAAAAACACTAAACATAACTCTATCACATTGAACACTCTTCACCACACTATTTCTTCTTTTATTCAAATTTTCTCAAAATCTCTTTGAAACCAAGTGACATAAACTCAAACTCAACATTTGGAACACCTTCTCAACAAATCAACCACACAAGAGGTTGAACATCACCAACACATGCTCATCAAAGAAACACTAGAGGTTGGCATCAGTGATACTACTAATGACAACATAATGCAACCAATCAAAGCATCTTCATAGACTTCCAAAAATCTCCCCATAGACCTGTTGACATCAGTGCAACAATAAAGATCTATTGGCATCAATGAAAAAATAAACTTCCAACAAAAATAGGGAAAACACTTCCACCTTTTGAATATTTTGTTTACCCAACTTCTTGCACTTACCCTATTTTAATTTTATATGCTCCACATTTTTTTTATTGTATGATAGTTATTTGTCTTGTTATTTATGCAGTTCAACTTTGTGGAAGTTCTTAGCTTCTTGCAAGCAATCTTGGCTACTCTAATAGAACTTTATCTTCAATCCATTTATATGATTTTTTTATTAATTTTTTTTAATTTTAATGACATCCTAAGATATACTAAAAAATGGGAGGAACACTTCAAACATATAAATTAAGTTATCACAATTCTTGAGTAGCATCATTTGTATGATAAGAAATCCAAGCGTGTGTTTGGATTCAAAGAAGTAGAGTACATGGGTCACCTTGTGGCATTTGTGAGGATTAAGGTGGAAACTTTAAGGCACAAATAAAAATCAAGATAGCCTCAAATACTTCTTATAATGGAGGTTGTCATTTGAAGAAAAATAAAAATGGGTCATATAAATTTTGAGATATGACTTTGCGATCATATATAATAAAGGAAAGGAAAAGGTCATGGTTGATGTTTTGTTGATGAGAGACAAACCCATGGATTCATTATTATATACCATTTCCATAATACAATTAGATTGGGTAAATGGGGTAAAGAGTAGAGATACCTAAACTTCAGTTCAACATTTAAAAATATCAAAAAAATTACATGAAAAGGATTTTTTTGTAACAATACAAGTATAATTTTTACATATGCAAAAACTTAACCCTTAAATTTTAAGATGTTGGTAGAATTAAATGATTCTCCTCTAGGTGGGAACTTTGGTTTCATGAAAAAATATCATATAATCCACCAAAATTTCTTTTAGGAGGGGATAAAATGGGATGCTCAAAAATTTGTAGCAAGGTGCATGGTATGTGAATAAAATAAATTGGAAAAATTATGACTCTAGGTCTTCTACAACCCTTATCTATCCCATGTTAGAGGTGGAAGGAGGCATCTATGAATTTCATTAATAATTTTCCTAAATCTAAATTAAAAATGTCATCATCATTGTTATAGATCATCTCATCAAATATACACATTCTTTTGACACACCCAATGGTAGCAAGTACTATTGACTTATTTTCATGTTTAGATACTTAGCTTGTTTGTAGCTCATCATATCATCCCCAATCTAGTGCAAAAATTGAGGTGGTCAATTTTTTTTTTTAAGGGTAACATTTATGTTTTAATTTAGAGAAACAAGAGAGATGGGTGCAATGGTTACCACTAGCAAAATGGTGGCATAACACTTCTTTCCATACTTCTTCTAAGATGTCTCCATTTTTGTCTCTATATGGGTATCAATTCTACCAATTAATTATTCATTGTGGGTACACCTAAAGGTTTAAATAGTTTAAGAGCACATTCAACATCAACAACTAGTACTTGATACTCTCTAAGAGAACCTAGCAATGGTAAAAAAATAGAATAAATGATCAAGATGATCAACACCACACTGAAAGAAATTTTAAAGTAGAAGATTGATTCTTTGTGTGATTGCAACCATATGAGAAAATATTTATAAAATAAAAAAATAATATAACAATACTTCACCCAAGTATAATGGTCCTTATATGGTGCTGCAAAATATTGGTAGTGTAGCATATAAATTGGTTTCTACCTAAGTTAATATGTGTGTGTGTGTGTGTGTGTGTGTTTTCCATGTTTCATTATTGAAGGTTATTGGGAGAAGAGTTATAGTATATATTGATTTACTAGAGCTTGATGAGGAAAAAAAAAATGTTTTGGATCCTAAGCGTATTATTCAAACAAACACCAAGAGGTTATGATCATGGAAAATCATAGAGTATTTAATAAAGTGTAAGAATTCCCCAATCAAATATTTTTGTGGAAAAATAAGTATTTTATGTAAAAGAATCCACAATTGACCAATGTTAAGGAGAATGTTTCTTTGAAGAAGGGGCATGCTACATGTAGTGCCCTCCATGATTCACCATGATAGTAATCCCAGTTTGGTTGGTCATTATCGTCAGTATTGTCTTGTATTTAGCTTATTCGATTTAAAATCATTTGATTGATGGCTGGGGGATTACTTGTTGCATTACAATAAATTATCAGGTCAAAAGGAAACTTTGTCAATTAATGTAAATTTATTTATTAAGAGCCATGATATATGATAAATTTAGAACTTAATGAAATAATATAATATAATAAATTAATTATGACACAAATAGTAAAATAAAATAAAATAAAATATGAATGGAAGTAATAAATAATAATATGATAAATAACTTGAAATGCAATGCCTTACCATGTCACTCAAGATCTATATTTAGGTGATCTTGTATATAATGATTTTGTAAGCGCTTGCATGGAAAGAGGCCAAGTATCTGGAAGAAGAGCATGCGTTGGGTGCTCTTGTAACTGATAAGTCCACTTGCCTTAAACATTATTTTGGTTTTTCATGCGTTCGAGCGATGGAAAGATGGTTACTTCATACAATATAACTCCGAGCAGCTGGCAATTTGGGAGACTGATAGTGGTGCTTAGATGCACTAACTCATGGCTAACATGTGCAGGGTTTTTTTTAAGCGCCATGGGGCTGTGGCCCTGGATTTTTGAGTTGAGAGAGACATTGATGGGGAAGTATGGTGAAGATTCCAAGTTGATTTATGATCTTGCTGATCAGGGTGGTGAAATATGCTCTTTGAGATATGATTTGACTGTTCCTCTTGCATGATATTCGGCTATATATAACATCAACAATTTGAAAAGATTTCAGATGGCAAGAGTCTATAGGAGAGACAACCCTTCAAAGGGCCGGTATCGTGAATTCTATCAGTGTGATTTTGATATTGCTGGGAAGTATGCATCAATGGTACTTGAATTTGAAGTGATCAAGGTTTTGACTGAGCTACTTGATGAACTTGACATTGGTGACTATGAGTTGAAATTGAATCATCGGAAATTTTTAGATGGATATAGCTTCGGTTTTACAGCCCCCCTGCTTTTTGAAGTGGAAGCCGGCAATAGTCTCTCTGCCATCCGATAATACTGCAGAAGAAAGAAAGACGGCTTATGTTCCACCGCACAGGAGAGTACAGTCCTCATCTAAGCCTGAAACCCCTCCATGCACTGTCAACAGACTTTGCAAATACCCCTGGGAGGACGACGATCCAGGGTCTGCAGTTTTCATATGGTTTCTTGTTAACAAAAATGTCAATCCGCCAGCTAATGTGCAGCTCGAGTTCAAACCCGTTGACCAAGTATGATATTGGATCTGTACCCTATGATTCTTTCAGAAAACATTCGTTTAGAGTCATAAAACCCATAGAACATTGTGACCTTCGAGATGTTGAACTTGACACTTACGCTGTATCAACATATAGGGATAAAGATGAGTCTATGTTTTAACCTGATCTGGTCATTGTGGAATATTTCTATCAATAATCTTAATTACATTTCAAAATGGCGGTTTGTTGATAACGTAGACTTGTTGGACGCTAATTTGTGTTGATTTCATTTCATGTTGATTGGGAAGATGTTCTTGAGTCTTTTGATAGGATTCTATTATAACTACTTCTCTTGTGAGTCTCTAGTGCCCAGGCAATAAAATCGAATGACCTTGCCTTTCTTGAAGTCATCGAGTAGATTCCTTGTTTGGATACTTTTGGCTCTCCACAAGATCACATATCTTTGAGGCATTCTGTCAAACCGTTCGCCCGCCTTGTCTATGATTCCACATACAACATGCATAGCCTGAGTTTCATTCTACATTCAATCTTCCTATTTATTTGAGCTTTCTCCTTAATAGTCGCGTATCTATTTGTATATTCCATAGTATGAATGCATACGATATATGATGTAAAGAAACTTGTCTCAGCGTAGACTAGGGCATTTTAGGAGGATTTTAGAATATTATTTTTAACGTATTTTAAAACCGGATCTTAAATGAATTGTAGTATTTCTTGTCTTCCGCCTAAGTTTATCTTAGTCACCTTTACCAGTAGTGACCTGGTCAATGCTGCACTCGAAGAGTTTATACTTTTTTCAAGTGTCACTCCGGCATATGCAATGTTGCGACAACCGAAACCTTGTCATGAGATACGCTAAGTATTGTGTAACTTCTTCCATCCCGACTGATTTGTATTCTATTTGAATGGCTCTCCATTCTCTTTTATCCTCAAGACTTGGTGCTTGACAATGCATGTGATGACCAAAACTTTATTGATTAGACTTCTATACTTAGGCGCAAATGAAGTCTGAGCGGTTCGAGAGAGTAAGAAACGTCCTTCGTGGCACTTGCCCATATTCAATGCTTAGTGCAATGAAATGAGGGAGAATGGTATTAGATTATTTAGAATTATTGATGAAAATGATCCCATCATAACTCTTCTCATTATGAATGTATTAGAATTAAGTGATTATAGGATAATAAAATGAGTGATCATGTTTAGAGGTTTAGTAAGTTGAAGTTAAAGATTATTTACTAACTATTGTGATTATATTTTCTTTTATGACTTACAATGTTTAAGATTGTTTTCTATAAGTGAATTAGTGAACAAATGTTGATTTTAACTGATTGTGGTTGATTGTTATTGATATCATGGCTATTGTTTTCGTGGTTGTTGGTTTTCTTAAAGTTGTTTATTAGTCAAATTGTAAGTTTGTTGGTAATTACTGGTTGGGTATCATGAGATGAGAAAATTGAGGTCTCCTTTGGATGCCCCGTGGTTTGGTTTACTATTGTTATTTGTGGTTGATTTGGTATTGAGTTGTTTTCTGTTAGTTTTGATCGAGCTAAAGATCTCTTTGTGATGTTATCACTAGTTATTCTATACTTGTTGATTCATAAATTGTGGATTGAGAATAGTCTTTTGAGATCTTGTTATAATTGGTATTTCAATGGGAAACCAGTGTGTTAGTAATTTAGACTTCTAGAGGTTGGGAAAAATGTTTCTTTATGATTGGATTTCATGTTTATTTTTCGTGAACTGTCACTCTTATACTTGATTTTGACAATGTGGGTTTTAGCATTGCACTTGGAAGTTGTTTCATTATGAAGATTTTGTGTGGGATGGTGTATGCCTTGCTTTATGTGATTATTCTTGTGGCTTTTTATGTTGTGCATGTTGGTTTACCTGATTAGTGACTTTTGAGTTTTGTTGCTAGTAGGGGGAGTGACTCTCAATGAGGGTTCAACACCCAAAGTGGCTGGTCTAGGGTAACTCATGAGTGTTTCTTAATCAAGTGAAAACACTAACAATTAATTAGGTGGTTTGGGTAGTATCTCACATTAATAAAATATAATGGATGTCTCTCTCATGGCTCAAGTGATTGTTTAAGCTTGAGATGAGATGGGAAGGCCTGGAATGGAAAAACGAACTACGTTGTCTTCATGAAAGGTATGCTGGTTCTACATAGTTTGTATGGGGGTTCAACGACCAGTAGAGGTGGTCAGGAAGTCTGTTAGCCTAGGAAGGTTACGCCAGGGTAACCCATGACAAACTATGTGATGACACTCTTCCCTTTAGCAACCTTTCTTGCCTTGTTGGTTGTTTTCCCCCTTGTCATTCTTGTACCTCTAGAAGCGGTTGTACTTTATGTTTATGGAAAAGGTTGTTTCATTATGTTTATTGTTGCACTTCTTGTGGAGTCTTGTTAGCATTGTCTTCTTGACTCTCATTTGTTTGTGGAGTCTTGTTAGCCTTTTCTGCTTGACTATCTTATGTTGTGAGTCTTTCTTGTCATCTCCTAGCATGGGGGGTGGGCCTTAGGGTCCACATGGTTGGGTGGAACATGCTATGCACTCCATTGGGTTCCTAGTCAGAGTTCATGATGCATGGAGTTATACCGTTGTAGTGATTCTAGTACTTCAGCATATTTGGAGATGGCATTGATGCTATGTCTTTTATTCATTCTAGTTGTATTACTCTATTTCATTGATGTATCAATCCTGTTCATGATGGGAAGGATTTTTGTACCATTGTAACATTTGTAAAGATGCAAATTTTTGTAATAAATTTGATGTATTTATGTTCTTGGTATTATCATGTCATCTCATATGGATGTCTATCATTTATGTGAGTAATTGGATTATGTTAGATCACTTATTAGTAATGTAGTCATGTTACCCCAAAGGAGGTAGTTAGGAGATGTGTATGTATAATTTCATTATAAGTGTTGTATGTTAAATTTAATTTTCTTTTAAAAAAATGTGTTATAAATGTTAGTTATGTTGCCCCTTGGGGTGTAGTAGGGCACACACACTACACCCTTAATCACATGGTGTGTACAAGGTTATGAGTAGTTGATTTGTGGCTACGTTAACTCTTAATTAACTTATAAAATCATTATTATAGTTATATATATGCATTTATATCATCCTAGGTGCTATATTTATGTATCTAATTTAACTTGGGTGGTAGTCATGGCATAATTAGGTATATGTTGAAGATAGTGGTAATTTTATTATAATC
>VDFB02386505.1:0-11912 GCA_007258455.2 Sequoia sempervirens | reverse complement strand
AAGATTATCTATTATGTTCTCATCTATTTCAAGCAACCATTTAGGGGTTCTTATGTAATTAGGTGTTACATAAGGTTCATTTTCAACATTTTCAATGTTATCAACATTTTCAATAAAAATTCCAACATTTTTCATTTTCAAGTTCAATATTAATGTTTTCATTTTCACTATTTTCAATATTTTCAACATTTTCAATAACAATTTCATTTTCAACAACATTTTCATTTTCAATAACAATTTCATTTTCAACAACATTTTCATTTTCAACAACATTATCATTTTCAATAAAAATTTCATTTTCAATAACATTTTCAACAACATTTTCATTTTCATTTTCAATTTCCACATTTTCAATTTTAATATTTTCATTTTCAATTTCAATATGATGTTCAATATTTTCAAAGTTTATTTCATCTTCACTTGATTTAACATTCAACGGTGTAGAAAAAGCTTCAATTTGAATATTTGTCATACCTTGTCTTCTTTTCCTATGACTTCCTCTATCTTTTGCTCTATATGTTTCAATTTGATTTGTTGTTAGTTTCATTTTCCCTTCTCTTATGGTGACTACTAATCCCCATTGCACAAACAAAAAAACACACACAAATGATTGTGATTGCTAATAAAGTGTAAAAGAATCTCCCAAAAGCTGAATTTTGTTTGATACAGATAGAAAGCACGGTAATTCTGTGACATAAAGAATGTAGGGACTGTTGGAATGCTCAAAATGGTCTCATTTTTGTTTTTTATATAACTTAGTAAACAAATATCTGTTATGTTTTGCACTTGACATGCCGCCCTTGCTCGTGCTTCTATCTTGTTAACCTATAGGAAAGCAAAAAGATGTATGTTTGCTTTAATCTTAAGAATTAATATATACTATATATTAATATTGTATTAATCTATAATATATATTAATATAATATTAATCTATAATATATATTAATATAATATTAATATATAATATATATTAATATTATATTAATATATATTATATATTAATATTATATTAATATATATTTAATATACTAGATATATAATATATATTATCCCACTCTCTCTCTCTCTCTCTCTCTCTCTCTCTCTCTCTCTCTCACCGAGGTCTCTCCCTCCCCATTCTCTCTCCCTGCCAATCCTGCCTCTGTCTCTCCCTCTCTCCTCTCCAGCTCTCTCTCCCTCTCTCTCCCACTCTCTCCCTCTCAAGTCTCTCTTCTCCCTCTCTCCCTCTCTCCCTCTCTCCCTCTCAAGTCTCTCTCTCTCCCTCTCAAGTCTCTCTCTCTCTCTCCCTCTCAAGTCTCGCTCTTTGCCTCCCTCTCAAGTCTCTCTCTATCTCTCTATCTCTCTTTGTATCTCTCTCTCTCCCTCTCTCTCAAGTATCTCTCTTTCTCACTCTCAATTCTCTCCCACTCTCTCTCTCCCTCTCTCTTTCTCTCTCCCCCCTCCCCCTCTCTCAACTCTCTCTCTCTCTCTCCCTCTCAAGTATCTCTCTCTATCTCTCTTTCTCAGATCTCTCTCCCCATTCCTCTCAGTTCTCTCACTCCCTCTTAATTTTCTCTCTCTCTCAAGTCTCTCCCTCTCTCTCTTGTGAATTGGTTGCACATCAATAAATATATAATATATACTATGTATTAAATATATTATATAATATATAATATATTACATAATATTAATATAATATTTACTAATCGTCAAAAAATGGCAGAGCACAGAAGAGACCCTGGTTTGAGTTGAGAGCAAGGTTTTCATGGTAGGGATCCTAACAGGTGGCCTTTCAATTGTCGAAATGAGGGTAGATCTTAGAACTCAAAATGGCGAGCACCACAGCATGCATGGAAGGCTCTAACAAAAAACGGCCAGAATTTTTCTAGACCGAAAAAGGATAACCTGATGTCCATGGATCATGATGCAAGAAATCAATGGGGCTATGCTAGATTGTGCTTAACTGGTCCTGTGGATATGCGGAGGTTGGAAAAGAAATTTTGGAGGCTGAAAAATCAAGTGAATTAGCCGACAGATTAGGTAAACCCTAATGTTGTGCACTCTACAGCTATCTCTTTACTGGTTGATGGAAGAGCTTGGAATGACTCTGTAAGCCACTTAAATGAAAGAGCCTTTTTCATGAAATGGAGTGGGCCATGGCCGGCTTTTGAATGGATGCGGAACTGGTGTGATGACCAATGGGGAAAATCGACGGTGATAAAAACTCTTCCAAATGGCTTTTATCTGGTGATTTGTTTACAAGCCAAGGAAAAGGAATGGATCTTCAACAGTGGCCCGTTCCTAATGGGAGGGAAGGGTTTCTTTTTGAAAGATTGGACTCCAAATTTCAACCCAAAAACATAAACCATATCGGAGGTGTCGATATGAATAAGGCTCTACAACCTCCCGCATGAGTATTGGGATGAGGAAACCCTAAAGTTAATTGGAAATAAACTAGGTACTTTCGTTAAAGAAGATGAGGCTATCATGTGAAAAGATTATATCATGTATGCAAGAATATGTATCCTTTGGCAAGCGATGCACCCCCTCCCTAAGATGGTAGAACTGAAATCGGGGGAAGGAACCTAGAAGCAAGAGATTGAGGTTGAAGAGGCAATGGAAATGTGCAGTCTGTGCAAAGGCCTAGGGCATCCTATTGGAAAATTTACCCATCTGGAAAAAAGGAAAGGTTTAGGTTTAAATGCCCTAAAAGACCTTCTAGTTCTGAAGGAAAACCAATACCAGGGAGAAAATAATTATTTTTTGGATATCATGTCAAAACAGTGGGAGCATCAAAATAAGGCCCTTTTGAGAGCACAAAAAGATGATGTCTTCCCGAGTATGATGGAAAATGGAAGAGAAAGTGGAGTTGGGGCTGTTTTGAATGGGAATCAATCCATGGAAAGAAAAATCCCTAAGGATACTATTGCAGCAGAAACGCCATACAAGGTTTTTCATGATTCTTAAGTAAGAGGGATAGAAGGTCCAAGAAGCACAGGTGACAATCTGACTAGAGTTATCAAGGATTCTTGGACAATGGAAATCGAGGATATTGTAGAAATGGTGGTGGTCAGAAGTACACAGCTTCGTAGGATGGAATCTTTCTTTGACTCTGCCAGAAATCAACCAGGGATTCAGATCTCTCAAGTACAGGATGAAGCAGAGGACCAAACGCTAAAAACCCCAAACATTCTAAGAAAGAGCGTGGATAACTTGGCTTGGGAGCAAAGGGGTGAGAGCCCAGAAGCGGAACCTGCTTTCATTTTCCCACACAACTTAGCTGGTGTGGAGGTAAATTATTTTCAAGAGGAAGCTATAGGTGATTCAGAGGAACCGTTGTTTAAAGATTTTCAAATATACCCTATTCGAAACTTGGAGAATTCCTTTGAGGAAGTGGGAGAGCAGGGGAGTCTTTATGAGGATCTTGAGTCTAAAAATCACATAGAAGAGGTAGGGGATGGTGGCGATGAGCTAGGCCTTAAATCAGAGTTGGGAATTGTAGAGAAGCAAACTTTGGCCCAATCGTCGGCAAAGAAGGAAAAGGTCAAAGTTGGGGAGAAAAAGAAAAGTTGGAATTGGCTGGAAGTGCTTCAGGCCAAAAAAATTTGAGATTGGGAAAGGCTATGCCTTTTTTCGAGAGCCATGAAGGTCCTTTCATGGAATGTCAAGGGTTGTAATGCCCCTGACAAGATTCATTTGATCAAAAGGTGTTTTGATCAAATGAAACCTAATTTACTGCTTTTGTAGGAACTCAAACTTAGTGAGGAGGACTTAAATTCTTTTAAGAGGTATTTTGGTTTGTGGAAGTGCTTTTGTGTTGTAGTTGAAAGTGCTTCAGGGGGATTGGCATTCTCTCAAGAGAAGCAATGATGGTGGCTCAAGAAGTCAGAGTGGGAAGGTCTTGGCAATAGATTAATGTGTTTTCCAAGCAATTGGCAGCAAGTATAAACATCATAAATGTTTATGGGCCTAATAGTAATGTGGATTTGAAGCGGGTCTAGAGGGAAATCTCAGAGGTTCTTCAAACCAGTGGTTATCTTTTATTCCTTTTGGGTGGTGATTTTAATGCGTTCTTGAATTTGTATGAGAAAAGTGGTGGTATTGGTTGGGTTTCTTAGAAACAAAAGGATTTTAGTAATTTTGTGACAGAAAATGGTCTTGTGGAAATTCAGTTTAAGTCTGGGAACTTCACCTAGACTAATAGGTGAAGTGGCTTCCTAAACATTGTTGAGAGACTGGATAGGTTCTTCTTAGCTAGAAACTGGGACACTTTTCAGTGGTCGATTCAGGCTGAGATCCTTCCAATCACGGGTTCGGATCACTACCCCATAAGTGTTAGAATCCAAGATGACATTGTTCCAGACAAATTCCCTTTTAAATTTGAGAAAATGTGGCTTAGGGAAAATGGATTTTTGGACTTGGTGGCTGGATGGTGGTCAAATGCTCCTACTTGGGATGGAAATAAGGCTTTTATTTTCTCCAAAAAACTTTAGTTTGTTAAGGAAAAACTAAAGCAGTGGAATCGTGAGGTTTTCAAAAACATCTTTGCAGAAAAGCTCATTTTAGAAAAATAAGTGGGGGAGCTTCATTTGAAAGTTATTGAAGAAGGAATGATGGAAGGGGACTTTAGGAGAAAAAAAGAGCTAAACAAGTTGTATGAGGAGGTCCTGGCTAGAGAAGATATCTTCTGGAGGAAAAAATCTAGGGAGACTTGGCTCAAGGAGGGTGATCGAAACACGAAGTTCTTCCATAATTTGACTAAAGTTTGAAGATCTTTTAACAAAATTTTATCTATCCAGGATGGTAACGACAATATTCTCACGGACAAGGAAGCTAGTTGCATGGAGGTTGTTCAGTTCTTTTCAAATGCTTTTAGGGCTCCGCAAAATTCCTAGCAACAGGTGGAAGATATTCTAGATAATATTCCACTTTGTATCTCAAATTTGTAGAATATTTCCTTGACTAAGGCAATAACCATGGATGAAGTTAAATCTACCCTCTTTAGCATGGGTAGTGATAAGGTGTCGGGACTGGATGGATTTCCAGCCTTGTTTTTCCAGAAGTGTTGGGGTTTCCTATCAAATGATATTTGGGAAGTGGTGGAGGAATCTAGGAGAGGTAAGTTTGTTCTTAAAGATTTCAATAATACATTTATAGCCCTGGTTCCAAAGAAAGAGGAAACTAATACATTTGGTGACTTTTTCCCTATTTATTTATGCAATACTATTTATAAGATTATTTCAAAGGTTTTGGCAAATAGATTGAAGGCGGTTCTTGATTCAGCGATCTCTCCTGAACAAAGTGGTTTCTCTCTGAACTGGTCTATTTATGAAGGTATAATAGTGGCACATGAAGTGATTCATTCCATTAGGCTAAACCATCTAGAGAAAATGATGATAAAGTTGGATATCAAGAAAGCCTATGATGAAGTTAACAGGGACTTCCTGCTAAAAGTCTTGTTGAAGTTTGGGTTTTGTGAGGATTGGGTTAGTTGGATTGAAAGCTGCATTAGGTCTCCTCGTCTGTCAATTTTAGTGAATGGTAGCCCTCAGGGTTTTTTTGAAATAGAAAAAAGCTTAAGACAAGGTGACCCGATTTCACCTTTTTTGTTCATAGTAGTGGTTGAGGCTTTGGGTAGATTGATATCTAAAAAGAGGTGTGATGGGGTGTGGAAAGGGATTGAGGTGGTGGAAGGTTTGGACCCTTTGTCACACCTACAGTTTGCAAATGACACAATGTTGATGGGTGAGGCCTCTTTCAGAGAAGCAAGCGTGATTAATGGTGTTCTGGATAAATATAGTGTTGTGTCGGGGCAGTGCATAAATTGGAGGAAATCTAAAATCTTCTTCTTTAACACTAAGGCGCAAAAGCAAAGAGAGATTTTCTCCATTTTTGGGATGAAGTCGGGTAAACTTCCTGGAAAATATCTAGGTATACCTCTCTTTGGAGGTGCTAGCAAATATTCTATTTGGAAAGATCTAGTGGATTGCTACCTAAAGCGAATGGATGGATGGAAAAGCAAGTGGCTAACTTCTGTTGGCAGAATAATGATGTTGAAATTGGTAATCTCAGCCATTCCTATTTTTTCAATGATGCCTCTGCGTATTCCGAAGAAGGTTTTATGTGTCATTAGGCAAAGGATGAGAAAGTTCTTTTGGAATGGGTTGCAAGAGTAGGATAAGATCCCCCTTCTGGCATGGGAGGAAATCTGTAAGTCAAAAGGGGAAGGTGGTGCAAGTTTGAGAGACTGGAATCTTTTGAATGAGGCTCTTGGGGCTAAATTGGTGTGGAATGTTTATTCCCAACCCTCCCAATTGTGGGTTCACATTTTGAAAGCAAAGTATTTGGACTCAATGGAGGATAGTTGGATTCTCACTATGAGCAATCTGCCAGCTGGCTTAGTTGTCTGGAATTTTATCTTGTCATGTAGGTAGGTAGTAATTGAGCATGTTTCATGGAAGATTGGAAATGGGGGCAAGGAAAATTTTTGAGAGGACTCGTGGGAAGGATACCCCGTTTTACAGGAGGCTGAAAATATTGCAGAGCTCAAAATTTGGTTCAAGGAGAACTAGGGTGAAAAGGTAAGTGATTATCTAGAATTCAGAGATGATGAATTTGGTGGTGAATGGTGTTGGAAATTTTTGCAGAATGTGGAGATATTTGTAAGGCAGTGAGCTCTTATGCAGGAGATTTTTGACTCTCACAAAGTCATGCGACTGAATTGTGAAGAAAAACTAATTTGGTGTGGTGATGGGGATGGAAAATACTCAGTTAAACTGGGCTATTATATGTTGGATGCAAGAGCTAGGAATGAAGCATGGCCGATAGATCTCTTTTGAGGGAAGGAATGTCTACCAAAAGCAAGAACATTTGCTTGGATGGCGGTGAGAGGAAGAATTTTAACAGGTGAAACAAGAAGGCATCTGGGTTTTCTGGTCCTTCAAGATGTGTTATGTGTGAAAGAGCAGAGGAAACTGTAGACCATCTCCTTCTACGTTGCGAGATGGTTGCATCTTGTTGGGATATGCTGTTGAAATTCTTGGGTTGGCATGGTCCCCTACCAGATACCTTAAGGAGTGTTTTTGAAGGCTGGCCAGTGCAAAAGTTGAAATCTACATTCTCAAGCATATGGAAGGTAAGCCCGTCAGTTGTAGCATGGGAGATTTGGAAAGAGAGAAATAGGAGGATCTTTCAGGGAAAGGGGGAGTCTTTGGTGAAATTGCAGTATAGAATCAATCACTCTATAGAGGAGGTTGTGGGTGCGGCGACCTCAAATTATTTCAATCCAAAAACACCCTACACTCAAGAGGATAAAAGAATGCAAACTCTTTGGCCAGGTATTCGGCTTCAGCACGTTAAGGGGCCTTGTTGGGTTAATTCAACATGTTCCTCTTTAGAAGCTGATGTATGGGAAAAACCAAAGGAGGGTTGGTGGAAGGTTAATTTCGATGGTGCATCTAAAGGAAATCCAGAACCTTTTGGGGCTGGTTATATCATTCGTAATTGGAATGAAAATGTTTCAGCCATAGGCGCAATGAGGTTGAAGGATGGCACTAATAATGTGGCAGAAGCAACAACGACTTTGATGGCAGTTAAGCTAGCTAGAAGGCTAGGATTACCAAGAATTCATTTGGAGGGATATTCTTTAATCTTAATCCAAGAAATCACTAAAGGGAAAATCGAAGCCTGGCACTTGCAAGGGGTGGTGAGAATTTTTTTAGAGGATTTAGGTTTTTTTGATGAATATAAGGTGAGCCACATCAGGCGCTCAAGAAATGTGGAGGTGGATGTACTGTCCAAATGGGCTCTCTCTTTAACAGTGACATATGTCTTAAATTTTAAAGTTTTCAATGGTTTAAATGTGAAGGACTTGGAATAGGCCTCGTGAATGGTCGTGGGAGATTGGCGTACTGTGCAAGTTGGCAGGGGAATGCATTATTTCTAAAGCATTGTTAGAGGTTTTTTTCCGGCGCTAAACGTACGTTCAACATTTATGTTTTTGGGCTGGCAAAGCAAGGTAACTTAATCACTACTCACCACCTTAAATGCTTCTTGGGGTGCAAATGATGGAAATTTTTTTCTGTTTTGGCGGCTCTTTTCTGGTGTTTTTTGGTGAAGCGGTGCGACCATGGAAGCTAGCTTCACACTATCCTTGCAGAGGAAACTGGACCTGTTCATGGGGAAGCCTTCTTTGAAGAGGTTGCGGGGACTACTCCTTTTCAATGATATCCATGCGGCGTAGGCAGTGTAACTAATGCTAGGAGATGGGTTTGAGAAGCTGACACACAGAATGAGAACAAATTTGGATATCTATTCTCTAATAACGGTGTGGGGGTTGGACTTGGGGGAGCTTGTTAGTGAAGTAAGGAGAATAATGAGAATCCTAGTGCTGAAAGACTGCTTGGTCGGAATGGATGATATTCTGGCGCGAGCGATACCGAGGGTGGGGTTGGTTAAAATCGAAGGTCGGGATGGTGGTGGTCCAGAGATTTTGGACTTAAATCACCTATTTATCCGGTGGTCGAAAGGGAGAACAAAGGACCATTGGAGGGTCACAGCTAATCGAGGATGGAAAGCTTTTGAAGCTCTGTGTAGAGTTGGCCGAATTGGAAAAAAAAATTGCAGACCTGACAGAGATTGCAAGGGAAGATATGTGTGCAAAGTTGGGCTTGCGCTAGCGCAAGATACCAAAACCGTTATCAGAAATCCTTCCACTGGAGCAGGGTGAACCTTCGACAAGGATGGAATTATAATGGTGTTAATAGTCTCCTTTGTTCTTAGGATATAGTACGGGTTTTTCTTTGTTGACAGAATGTTTGAAGTTGTAAAATGTATTTTTATGCTGGGGGTGGCTTCTGGGTGTTAGGTTGGTAAGGTAGTTTTTGGGGTAGGGTGGTTTCATTTCCTGTTTTGAACTGGTTAAACAATATGCAGTCGTGGGGGTTTTATTTTCATGATACTTATGTATTTTTCTTTTCTATGCTTTCAATAAAACAAAATTATCACCGATCTAAAAAATATATTTAATATATATAGTATATAATATATAATATATTCTTATATAAGTATATATTAAAATATTAAATATTATGAATTATAAATAATACAGGTAACAAATATCCGTTTGGTAACGGATATCTGTTCTGAATGGATATCCATTTTTTCTGACAAAACCAGTAGGCTCAGGATTTGGCTCAAGATTTGGTTCAGGATCGCCTAACCTAGAAAGTCAACCCAAAAAACATGTTTACAAAATTTGCTTAGTTTTTTGAAGTTCGCCCTTGTGGCTGATGACTTTTTTCATCCGAATTTCATGAAACGAAAAGGGTTTATAGAAAAATTTGTCAGCTTTCCACCAATATAAAATATGCCTTATTTTGAATTTAATACGTAATTATTATTGATTTTCTACATACATTACAACTAAAGTCCTGATTGATAGGCTGATTGAAAAACATCTATAACTTTCAAACTACTTCACATTTTTCAATCCTAAAAGATGCGTCACATTATATGCTTCACATACTATAGGATAAAACAAAAATTGAATTTCATAAAAATTTTACCAAGTTATTGGTGGTTAGACACAGACGTTTTAATAATTCTAAAACGTTCTAATAAAAAAACTATAACTAATTATTTACATGGAAAAAATTACAAAAAAAATCTGACACATCCAAGAATGTGTCCTCTACATATATTGAAAGTTTCAGAAAAAAAAAAATATATATTATTTTTTTCTTGTACTTAGGGTGGTCAGATATACACCTACTTCTTATCTTTTTCCTAAAAATTTAGTATCACTGCATTGAAATTTCATTTTTTTGTAAAACAAATTAACCTTTTTTCCAAAAAAGGAATAGTAGCCTAGAAACTACATTCAATTTGCTACAAGTTTTGTTTTTACATATTTTTCAAATTATGTTAATAACCTATTCATTTTTTTATGTCAAGTTGCCTAACTCTATTTTTCTAAATTTTCATTGCCACTTAGAGGCCTAGTTTGGACCCCCATGATCCTGCACAAACCCTGTTGCAAAAATTAATGCCTAATTGAAAAATGCAAAAAAAATGTAATGGAGAACTTAGATCTAGAATTATTTTTTAGAAGGTATATAATGTTAACTGATTAGGTTCACCAAATTGAAACAATGGGAAGGGAAACCTTTGAGTTTTCACCTTAGGGTTTGATACTTTTCCCAAATTTCATTAGAATGTTGTTGTGATGTGTGATGATGTGTGTTTTAATGTGATGTGATGGGGGTTTGATTAGATTTGAACAAGGTATGTGATTTAATTACAACCTAATAGGTGATTCAACCAGCCCTTAACCAAATCTGGAAATGTCCTAAGAATGAAATGCAATGATTCAAATGACCTAATGATGCAAATTACTTTTCTGATGCAAATACAAAAAAAATGAGAAGTCACAGAAGAAATCAGATTGTAGAAAGGGACTGAGCAAGACACTGCATGCACCTATTATTCAAATTTGGAGTTGAAAAGACGGATAGGCACCACTATCTTTGTAGGGAAAATTTAGATTTATTTGCATAGTCCTCTAGTGTTAGATCTGAGCTTTCATTTGCCACTTGTTGCACTTTCGGATCATTATTAGATAATTTTGTAACTAAGTTTATGTGTGTTGCAAGGTGTAGTGTTTTAATTGCAACAATAAATAATTGATCTTCAATCTTCCTTCAATCTTCTTTAGACCTGAAACCTTCACATTCAAAGAGAGAAGAAAGGTTGGGTCATTTAGGAATCCACAAAGTGTTGCAACTCACCACCCTTAAATGGATTCCTTGAAGGACTAAAGTCATACACATCTCCTCAAGGTCTTGATCTCGCTTGCTTGATTTTATTGAATGGCTTGAATTGCTTGGAGACCTACAAAGATTAGCCTTCACAAACAATATGAAAATATGAACATGCATAAACTTACATACATTTTTACATGATGTTGGATCTTGAATTTTTGCAATAAATCCTCTAATGGCTACTCTTGACTTGTTGAATAATTCTCTTGATAATTATTCTTGCTCTTGATTCTCAATTTTTCCACTTAATGTTCAAATGATGCAATAACTAGGTATTTATATGCTATTATTCTAATTTTCCAAAAATTAAATCCTGACAATTGACTTTAGATATTTGAATTTCAAACAATAAAATACCGACACCGACATATTTGAATTTGGAGCAAAAATAGGGGGACATAGGTGCCCTAGGTGACAATATCCCAAGCCTATTTTCTAAAGTTTAAGGAGTCAGGGGAAAAGTATTAAATGAGAATTTGTTTTATGCTTGTAAATTGTCAAAAAATGTTTTAAAATAAGCCATGGAATGCATAATTTAGGAAATTAAGTTCTTAATTAGGTCCAATAACTTAAAGGGGAGTAAAACATTGTCTGAAACTGTCAAGGGTGAAAATTTATGATGCTACAAACCTTATGATGATTCCACACCTAATGATTCCTATACCTTATATTATAACTACACTTTCAATATTACCAATAAGTTCTAAAATGATACTGCTCAAGCCCATTTGGATCTTTCTTTATATTCATTCACTCAAAATTGTAATATTTTATAATATTATATGACACATTGTATTATTATATGGAATTCTACCATTATAATCCTCTCCCCACTAACTCTCCTCTATCTCAAATATTTTACTTATAGAAGAACCCACCTTATTCAAATAATCACATCACCTACCACTATTGAGCCTCATTTTTATCCTACCTCCATAGCCCTTCCTACACCACTTGAAACATATTCATATATCTCTTATGAGACTCCACAGACTTATGATTTCTATCCTTTCACTTTTTCATCAACCATGTCTACTCTACCCATTTATTTCTCACTTCCTACTTCTTATGATTAATCACCTTCTCCTTCCCCATGTAGCAATAACCCCACAC
>VDFB02386504.1:0-42726 GCA_007258455.2 Sequoia sempervirens | reverse complement strand
TAACAGGAAATATTTAAAGGAATAGCTACAAATTTAACATACGGATAATCTACAGCATAAAGAAATAATGGACAGGCTCATAGACCTGAAATATCATTATTTATTTGATTCAAAAATAAAGAGCTCAAAGACCCTTTCTGCTTCTATACAATGTGAAAGAATCAAAAGTCTTTCTTTACAAATAAGCCTTGAATAAATAGGCTTCATCCCCCATGACTAATTTGCAACCCTTTTTTGTTTATAACTTTAAAATGTTTTTAAGAAAGTCATTACTCTTTCTAACCTTAAGATATAAACGTAAAGTTGGTTTTTTAAGTCACATTGAATAAAGTAATATCATAACAAGGAAAATACTCTTTAGCCTTGTGATGGTATCTTTTCAAAAAATTGCTAATTTGAAGTTTCAGACTATGGTGACTACAACTATTGTAAAGAAGTTTTGGTCTTGTAACTTCTGAAATTTGCTACAATTGGCACAATCATCTTACCACCTAGTATATAGGTACTATGGAGGTGTAGTTTCCAAGTCAGTAATGATCCCATGAGAAACTAAAATATCTTTTCGAAAGGCTGGTGGTGAAGAGGATATACTGCTTAGTTTTCTCATACTGTTGTCACCAATAGTATCCTTTTTGAAAAGTTCGTCCAAAATCATATCCTTGAAATTCTTCTTTATGGTATGAACATTTGCCGACCCAATTTCATCCCCTTTAAGCAAATCAGAATTGAAAGCTAAACAATTAGTCTGAATGTCAAGCATTATTGATTCACAAGATTTTGTTATCCTTTTGACTTCCAATGTAAATTGTTTTAAAACCATTATTTTCCATTCAACCCTTTTGAAACATGAGATACATTCATTTTCTTCAGCTTTGTTGAAAACTTTCAAAAATCAGAATATTTACATCAATTTTCACCATTTCTTGTAGGCCTCCAATTATTAATTGCCACACATTTTCGTGGCTTGTAGTTTAATTTCTATTTCCTTTTTCTTCGCTTCAACATTTTTGTATAACTTGGCAGCTTCTTCAATATAAATAAATCCATCAAGGGTAACCTGTTCTACCCAAGATTTGGATGCTCTGCCATAGGATTGATATTTGCTAATTTTCTCAATGGTCTCTTTGCTCACATCTCCCATTGTCGAGCCGGTAGGAGCTAATGATATGCTTAGAGGCTGAGAAGATGTATCAACAATAAGATTTGATATAGTTAGTCAATTCATGGATCTGCTATTTCAATTGCTCTTTGTCTCCTCCTCTTTCTCTGTTCTCTCCACTAACTTTGTAGCCGAAACTTCTAAGTTGTGAATGTCATTCTCATGTGTGGCTAGGCCAAGATCAATTCGAGAGATTCTATAATCAACCTCTGTCATGTCCTCTTCATTCTTGTCTACTGAGTCTCCACTATCTCCACATACTGATCAGTAGAAGAGTCCACCATCAACCTGTAGTATGAGCCCTTTTTGGTTGAGGTGTCATATGTAGCATCTTCGCTATTGCATCGAACCTAAGATCTACAATTTGCATATGTTTCCTCTTCTTAGCAACTGTTTCCTTCAGCCACAATGATGGGAAGGATACTGATTAAGAATTGGATCTTGAAGAAGGAGTAATGGGAGGTAGGGTAGACTTAAGGATAGTATTAACACTCGTGTTACTTGGTGGTGGTGGAAGAGAAGGTGGACGAGGAGGAGATGGTGGACGAACGAGAGATGACGGAGGGCATAAGGAAAAGGCAGAGGGTGGTTGTTGTTTATCAGCAAAGACTTGAGAGTTGCCTTCTGCACCTTGGGCTGATGGCCTCTATATGTCGAGTTTCTTCCTTGGCTCAAGACTTCCTCCTCCATTTGTATTATTTAGATAAAATCCCTTCTTAGGATCTTCATCACCTCCACCAACTGTGGTAGCTCTAGATCTGGTGGAGTATACAGATGCAACGAGTTGATGAGATGAAGATCCACTATGGGTCCAACATATCCAAGCCATAATCTTCAACATCATTGATGTCCCATTCTAGATTGAAGTCTTTGATTTGTTCAACTATTAGCCTCATCCAATCACATCTTCTAACTTTAAAATCATCTTTGCAATCTTCTCAATATTCTTCCAACCAGAGTGAATGAATGTACCCCAGTCCAAGATGCAAGTGACCTCTAACATAGTTCTTGCTGTCAAAGAGGAATCTTGTACTGAAGAAGTGTAAGCTGACCTTTGTAAGAAACCTCTCAATGTTTTGAGAATGTGAAGATGAATGACAAGTATAATAGCTCAAGCTCAAGGGAAATGGATATCCTACTTTCTTCCTTTCCTTCTACATTTTATTTAACCAACCCCATATGCCTACATACCTCAATGAGAACAATGTGATCACATACATAATGAGGCAGCTTGTAAAAATGTTCATTGAAACCACCTATCCTGGTACATGTGAATCTTGAAAATTGAATATAATAACTGCCAAATTGAGTGATCAAGTTTGCAGCTTTAGGGGAAATTCTAAGTCCAACATTCCCATCCAGTTCCCTTGCAGTTAACATGGTGAAAGAATCCTTAACCTACCTGAAGTCTTTATAACTGATTTCAAATTGCAGTTGTCGGTAAAAATCATAATTTTTTATTATGTTGTCATAGACCCCCTATGGTTGCAATTCGGGTCATGCCTTCATGCTTGCAATTGCATAGAAAAATACGAGGACATGTTAAACTGTTGGGTTGTTCAGAAATTCACCAATTGATTTATGTAAACTGTCACGTATAAGCTTTCCCCAATCAACAAATTGTGAACCATAGCTAATGAATTGACACATCCAACATTCAAAAGAACTTGTTTCCTTATTTCCCATTACCTTGTTACACAAGGTGATTATATCAGAAATATCCTCTTTGAAGTGAGACCTCTGTAAATTCTTTGAGATATAGGACTTGCCTGTCTTAGGCACCTTCAATCAATGTTTAGCAATTTTAGCAAGGTAGGTGTCCTAAAACAATTCCTTTGTCTGTATCCATATCTACATATTCATCCACCTGAGATAATCTAAGAGTAATACTGAGGGATGGGCCATCCAATTTATCTACTAACTGATCATCAACAATCCTAACCTCCCTAGTGTCGGGTTTATAATGTCTCGCACAAGTGAGGACCAAGTTTATACACAAAATAGAGGTTGGGAAAACACCTACATGACCTAGGTCACTTAAAAATGTTGCCTCTGCCATTAGAGTTCTAGGATTTTGGGTAATCTACTATCTGACTTCAAACAATACATTATCCGAAATGATAGCATGTTATACCCCTAATATTCAAATTTCATTTTATGTCCTAACCTCCCTAGTGTCAGGTTTATAATGTCTCACACAAGCAAGGACGAAGTCTGTACACTAAACTAAACAGAGGTTGAGAAATCACCAGCATAAGCTAGGCTACTTGAAAATGTTGCCTCTGTCATTAGAGTTCTGGGATTTTGTTGCATACAATCCCAGAATTCTTCTAAAAATGTATGCCCTAATCTACTATCTCCAACTTCAGACAATGCATTATCCAAAATAGCAGCATGTTCATACCCCTAATATTCAAATTTCATTTTGTGAGGTTTTGAAAGCAACCAAATGAGACGTGCTGGGGTTTCAAGCAGATTTTGGTGGGTAACAAGAGAAAGAAATTTGTTTCAATAAATGAAGCAACTATGATAGGTGCAATTCATGAAGGCACGTGTTCAAATTCGGGAAACCTCAAAATCAACCATAAGCAGGTGGCAAGGGTTTTGAACTAGCAAAGCAAATGCGTGATAGATTTGAAATAATATAGTATGGGTGCATTTGACCTACCTCACAGTGTAGATTCAGACTGATGGACGATATTTGCAAAGAGTTGTAAGCAACAGCATGTTCTAGGTCGTGCAGCAGAGCTCCTTTGTTCTTTGAATGTTTGATAATCACAAATGAGCCTGCAAACCCATTTTATTACTTATGTTTTAAATCGGTCGGCATTTTAGAGCTATCTCAAACTTTATCAATGTTTTAGAAAGTTACAAAACTACTAGAAATGTCAATGTTTTTTGTTCTGAGCTATGAATTGTGCTCCTTTTTAACAATTTTTGGAGTTTTTGGAAGTTTTGAAACTTTCTTGGTGATTTCAAGAAACTTCGAACTCATCGACATATAATCTCTAAAGCTTCTTTGTTTAACTCATGATCATTTTGAAATCCTTTGTCGGATTTTTGGCAATTTCACAAACTTGCAAACCTACTGACACCAAAAACTTTGCAACTTTTGATTAGATTTTTGAGCTTTGAGCAGAACTTGTCAATGATTTCAAAGATTCACAAACTTTGAAAATCTTCAATGCTTTGTTTGTCAGCATTTTCATAAGTTCTAGAACTTTTGGCAGTGGTGACAAGTGAAAGGAAGACTATTTATCAGAAACTTAGAAAGTTCAAGGATTGGGGTAAACATGGACAAAGGTTTAAAAGAGAGACTTGTTAGGGTTTCATAAGTTTTGAAAACTTATAAAAACATTGATAAAGATTAAGGAATTTCAAAAAGACCAATAAAGGAAGACAGAAAACTTTGGAAATTTTGAAGATTTTCAAAGTTATTGCCCATCATAGTTTGTTCAAGGCTAACTCAACAAGGCATAAAGGTGACCCAAA
Source organism: Sequoia sempervirens (assembly GCA_007258455.2). Classification (NCBI taxonomy): domain Eukaryota; kingdom Viridiplantae; phylum Streptophyta; class Pinopsida; order Cupressales; family Cupressaceae; genus Sequoia; species Sequoia sempervirens. Next base: position 38,075 of record VDFB02386504.1, on the reverse strand, counting down.
ATTTTGGAGAGGCAATTAGGCAAATTTTGCAGGAAACAAAATGCACATATAGTAAGGAGAGGCAGATCTGGTCTTTTTGGTCACTGCTGAGCAAGATGCCAATTTGGGATATGAGACCCCACAAGGGGAAATTTTTTTCATTTGCCTTATATATTGTTCAAACTTGTTATTCTTAGGTTTTGAACTTGTGACCTACCTTGGTAGTTAACTCAAACTTGTCAATCCAATACAAGGATAGAAAATGAATATACTTACTCTCCACAAACATCATCCCAGCAATGCCACATTACAGCTTAACATATTAAGAGAAGAATACTTCAAAAGAGACAGAATTGGTTGACACCCAGAAAATGTAGAAATCCTTAAGCATTTCCTTCATTGTTATTTGCAGACATAGATACCTGAAAGCAATCTACAAACTCTTTCTTTGATGCAGAAGGTGTGGCTCACACTTCACGCCCAAACCATATATCATAGTTTAAACTAGCAGAGTACTTGCAAAAACCACAGGCACTCACAGGCACTCATACTTCAAAAGAGACAGAATTGGTTGACACCCAGAAAATGTAGAAATCCTTAAGCATTTCCTTCATTGTTATTTGCAGACATAGATACCTGAAAGCAATCTACAAACTCTTTCTTTGATGCAGAAGGTGTGGCTCACACTTCACGCCCAAACCATATATCATAGTTTAAACTAGCAGAGTACTTGCAAAAACCACAGGCACTCACAAGTCAGATTGCAGGGCGTGGAACTCACTTGTAGACTCTCAGCCAAGTTGGCACAAGTCATAGGCATTAACTCATCACAAGTACTCATAGGTGCTCAAGAGTATATGCCTCAGACATGTCACCACATTTGCAACACAGCCTACAGCAGAAACACGACAAAAGTGCAGAAAAACACTGATTTTTCTTTTTTGCCTTTTTCAAGTTAAACCATGTTCGTCCTCACTTCTCTCTCACAGCATTTTCTCTCCTTTGAGCTCTGCATATGGTGATTTAAGGCAATTGTGGAAGCAATATTTCAGCAATTTTTAAGTTTTAGGTATATTTTTCTTTTCTTTTTTTTAACCAAGTTTTTCCAAATTTTGTATTTCTGAATTCTTCCCTTGCATGTTCATTCCTATTTCACATGCATTAGAATTAATCTAGGGTTTCTGCAATTAAATTTTTGTTTGTTTGTTTTTTTCAAAGCCAAGCTTCTAGAAGTGAATTAGATTGAAAAAAATTAAATGCTAGGGTTTGAGGCAATTAAATTTGTTTTTCTTTTTCAATGTAAAGTTTGCATTTTGTATCCAATGGCATCAGCAAGTAGAAGTGGATGTGTTGGTAACAGGGATGTTTCTTGGAAGTATGGCCTAGCAAGACCAACCACAAGATCATTAAAAAAACCAATACATACAATGAAACCAGCAAGAACACGAGTAAACTTTGAGGAGAGAAAATACTTCTTGTTTGTATTAATGAAAGAGCAAATAATCACTTTATAGAAAAACAACATAAACCCTAATACTTGGGTGACACAAACCCTATTAAAATGACTTAAGTGAACATAAGTCATGTTAACATTATTTGAGATAGTTAATAAAGTACTAAAGTGACTTTATTACTGAGCCTATTGCTAGGACTAGTATGGCCATTATAACTTTACATTACAAACACTAGCATCCTCCTTTAATGGTTATTGTACAAAATATACAAAGTTTCTCTCTAAATTTTACAAATTCATCTAGGCCAAGAGACTTGCTGAGAATGTCTACAATCTGATCTTAGGTTGGACAATATTGCAGCTCAACTTCTCCATCTTCTCCAAGTTGTCAAATGAAGCAACAATGTACATCAACATGTTCTCTTTGATCATAAAAGATGTAATTTTTTGCCAACTTGAGAACATCCTAGTTATTGCAAAAAAATACTTAGGGCTCAATCTGATAAACTTGTCATGCTCCTTTTACTACTGTTTTATATTCTACTTCTATGGAGGAAAGTAAACCTGCATTTTCTTGATGATCCAAGAAATTGCTTATGTTCCAAGACTGATCACATAACTTGATGTAGATTTCCTATCATCCATCCATAGATCTACCCAATCCAAGTACAAATTTCCTTTATTTTACCATATAAAATGTCAAAGTTTGATGTTCCCTTCATAGATCTTAGCACCCTCTTTATTGTTGTACAATATTCTGCATTGGAGCTGTTATAAATCAAGAGATATAGCTGACTACGTAGCTCCAGTCAAGCCTACTTCTTGTTAGATATTGTTGCTTGTAGACTAATTCATTAACTACTTTTGAATCAATCTTGGCTGAAAGTTTCATCCATGTCTCCAAAGGTGTAGATAAGATTTCGTAATCGGTTTTCCTAAACATATCTAACAAACTCTTGGCATATTTCGTCTATGAAACAAAACAAGTTGTATCTATTCGTCAAACTTTTACACCTAATTAGTAATGTAAGAGGCCTAAATCTATCATGTCAACAGTTGAACATGGATCTGATTGTAGCATTGTAATCGCTCTAGCCTCACTATTAATAATGATAATCTCATCTACATATATCACCATAATCACTACATCACCATCCATAGGCTGAGATTTTGAAATGATAAAATGATATTCGATATTCACAAAGGAGATGAAACCTCCTTAAATGAAACAATACAGGACGATGTTTATAAAAAGAAACAGACGTTAACAAAAGCAAAGAACAGGATCCATCAGATCAATAAGATCAGGATCAGGTCAGGATGGATCAAGAGACCTGGTCAGGGTTCCGATCCTCATCCAGATCATTTTGCAATGAGCCTTGCTTTATGTTTGTCAAATGTTCCATTTGCTTTATACTTGACCTTGTATGTCCATTTGCAGACAATGGGTTTCCTCCCAATGGGTAACTGTTGAAATATGGTAGCTTCGGTCAAATATAGAAATGATGATCATACGTGTGTGTATATATATATGTCAGTATGTCAGTATGTACACATATATATATTAATTGTAGATCTCATCATTTATATCGAAATCTACTACATTCCAAGTATATTATCGATCTGCATTTAGAGGTTATTAATTGCAGATTATTAGCATTTCATGTTTTTATATAGGATCCCGATCGAGCATCATTATCGGTGATCATTTCCAGATTGGATATTATTTATTTGTGCAAGATAAATTTAGATCGATCTTGGTAAGCATTTATGTTTATTAAGTAACAAACCCCGATTAGAGATCGGGTGTTTAGTTAAGATGAAAAGGCACAATTCATGAGACATCTCATGAACGGACATGCCTCCACTTTGTGGAGACATGTCCGCTCATGGGATGTGTCTCTTCCTTATATATTTAATGTAGGTCCGATCCACAATGAGAGACATTGAAATCGATAAATGTTTTGCTCTTGTAGATCGAATACTATTAGAGAAAATTTCAGACTTGTCGAACTCTTGGAATGCAACATGGTATTAGAGCCATGGTTAAAAATTCACAAGTCTGAATTTCTTAATCTATATCCCCTTCCAAGCGCATACTCCTCTAGTTCAAACACAGCCGGGAGATTTCCGATGGCATGATGGCTGTGTAGCCTCCGGCTCTCGCCATCCTTATACACCACACTACTACAAGGAATGAATCACTCATAGTTATATATTTATTGGTCGGCCAGATACAATATGAGTTTTATGTTTCACTTCTCAGACGACTGTAATGGAGGTCGTTGTATGTTAGACCTCAATACGAGCCTCAGCGCTGACTATTGCTGTGTCTGGTAGAAGTCTCGTGACCTTGGTTTGAGTCTGGCAGATAATGATGCTCTCCTTTACTCGTCCTCACCTCATCCGCGTGGAAGGCTGGCCCGTTTCCTTTCAGCCGTGATTGCCCTTGATTTCTTTCTGTTATCTTCTTCTAAAACTGACGCAAATTCTCTATAATCTCAGCCGCGGATTCCTCTTGATCACTGATATTTAATTTATTGTGGCTTATCCAAGACCCGATATCGGGCATCTCTTATTTGACCGTTGTGGTTAAATTCCTTTTATCATTGGTCATTTCGGGAGACAATAAGGTGTCGAGAAGTAATGTTGGGAATTGCGTGATAATATTTGCATATAACATTCAGACCATCTGACGGGGAAGACAAAGTCATTGCTAGGCAAATTAAAGGATGGTATCGAGTAAACAAGGCAAATCGTGGATGTATTAATCACTGAAGGTTACAAGGATATCGCAAATGTCTTGAGTCCAGGCGATGGGAACTCAGCGGTTAAGAATTCAGTTTCTGGATCGAAGCCTTCGCGTGTATGAATCACGGAAATCTAGTTTGAGCTAAGACTCTGATCGAGCATCCTAGCAGACTGTATAAAGAGTTGTAGCAATTGCCGAGACTGTAAGGCCATCATACCAGCGACACAATTCAAATTCTCATGTAATTGTCAGCAGAGACATCTCTTCATCAGGAATCGCACTTCATTGGTTTCGTCTTGACTACACGATCTCTGCGCATTATTTCCTGTTGGGGATTTGAGCAGTTTTAATGCAACAGAATAGGTCAATTGCCTTTTAGAGCTATAAGCTCTGTGAAAAGTAAGATTTTACCTATTTATGATAAGGGTATGCTAGCAGCAGTGCATGGACCAAGTTCAAGAACTATATGGTGGTATATTACAATTGAACTGACCATTTGAATTTAAAATACATCCTACTGCAACATAATCACCATGAATGACGGCTTAAGTGGATGGAAAATTTGCAAGTATACGACTCAAACTGTAAGATGCCGAGTTCCGTTCGCACTCAAATAGCAATTTGCTTTCCTTTTTGATTGGGGTTTTACACGGGAACTCATGGAGTGGAGTTAAAGATATAAGTGTTTGTATGCTCCGCGCTAACAGTTTGTGTGAGGGAAAAAGCCGCTTGTATTTCATCTCTGCCAATGAATCTATGAATAGAGACGTGAAGGCCTGGAGCAATTATATCGTTGCATGATCGGGTGGTATGAGGTTGACGTTGGGCATTCGATTTGCATTTGAGCAAGGGCACTTATAAATATATATTCATATAGTGTCGTGTCAATCTTAACCATCATCAGAACAGGGGTAATCTGGAGATTGATATTTATTCCTCGTCCTATGCATATTGTCATGACAAGACGTTGAGGGAGTCTTTCAGGCTTCTCCTGAAATTACTACATCTATTCTCTTTTGCAGAAGACTGAGTTAGAGCGAATAATATATTCACCAGCACAATCGACTATACTTGAGGAATCCGGCTATATTTGGGAAGGTGATCAGGACTATGCTTTTGCCATCGTTGACATTTCAAGTGCGGATAAGCTAAATTTATCAAGCTGAGAATAATAATCCTTATGAGGGGGCGATTTGTGAGTTGTTCCTTGGGTGTTTTATTGCTGTCATCACAGTGTTTGTAGTTGCATGTTGCCATACAATTGCATAAAGATATTGCTACCTGTCTAGAAAATACGATTCTATCACTGGAGGAAATATCTATTCGGAGCCGTGTTCGGGCTTGAGTGGCCTTGAACCTGACGAAGGAAGATTGTGGATCGAGATAATCAAAATTGCGGTTTCTCTTGAATAAGAGATCTATGTGACAAGATCCTGTGGAGATACCTCTATTCCTTGCAATTGTGAAGATCTCTGAGTGTGACTCTGAGATGAAATGAGAACTGCATATTTTCGTTGTGATTGGATGATCACTTCGATAAAATTCTCTTTGTGTTTGGACTGCAATGTTGCCCTGAGAAGGCTGGTCCGATATTGAATATGATGGCTGCATAATGTGTGTTGTGCAGATTGTCTTCTGTTGTACTGAGATTTGCACTCTTGAGAGGAGTAAAAGATGGAAGGAAAATTTATATCAGAATTCAATAAAGATAAGTTTCTTTATCCCTTCATTCTAATCCTTTGATATATTTCCCTTTAGGTTGATTTACTTATTCATGTTTTAATATTGTTCATAAATTCTTATGTATTCATATTATAACCTGAGATAGTAAACCTTGTATGATTCTAGCTTTAATATTTCTTTGGATAATTATAAACTGTTAGTAATCTCTCTCTAAAATGCTTTCGGGACAAGGTGATGAGAGATTGCTTAGTGATGAAAAGCCTAAGGCATCTTGTGAGGAAGTCACGCCGACCAAAGAAATGATCAAGCGTGAAGTTACAACTTGCAACCATGGGACTGAGTTGGTGGCTAGAGGGAGTTCACTTCCAAAAGTCTTCTTTGCAAGCTCTGAAGCAGGGATCAAGAGGGAGTTATGTAACTCACTGAGAAGAAGTGTAGGTTGCAGTATTGCAAGGCCATGTCTTAAACCCTTGAAAGTCCTCTTCAGCTGCTAAGATCAAAATTGCTCTAAGAATGTCATCTGGATTTGATATTGGTAGCTCCGCAAACCTATTCAAGATAGAGTGATATGCTATGAGGTCGAGGAGGTCTACCCTGAACTCTCTACAATACCAGAGGTGTGCACTGGAAAACATTTTCCTAAAGCATGTGTTGCAGGAAATCTTGGACGATGAGGTCAGGAGGTTGATGCAAGTGCTTGAAGATTCAGAGGGAGCCTACTAAACCTAAAGAAGATAATCGAAAGAGTACCTCTGGATGTTGTTTCAGGTTGAGGTCTACGATGATATCCTGGTGTAGCAGAAAACAGTCTTCAGTTGCACAAAGCTCAACAGAAGCTGAATACATTGCAGCCTCTATGGGAGCAAGAGAAGCAGTTTGGCTTCATAAATTGCTTGTGGGACTCTTTGATCTAAGCACATTGAGATCCCCTATCATTATGTAAGAGATATGGTAGAAAGGAAAGTGATCCAGTTGGAGTATGTTAGTACAAATGATCAAACTGCAGACATTCTCACCAAGCCTCTCTCCCAAATCAAGGTAGAACACTTCAAGAAGAAACTTGGTATGGTTGAAATGTAATTTGATATTTATGTCTGAAATTCAAATTGTTTATAAATTGTACTAATATATAAAGATGTTTAATGTGTAAACTCTTTTGTCGTGTGTGTGACTCCATGACCTTATGGGCCTACTCCCCCTGTGTACATTATTGAAAGGTAACGATCTTTCAATAATGAACGCTTGTATTTGACATTGTAAAGTGACGACTCTACAATGATGAGTTGAACTATCATGATAGACATCATGTGACTTGATATCTGTGGACATGTCATGATAATATCTCTTGGACACTTTTGATGAATATCATGGGACTTGATATCAGTTGAAGATCATTGTGATCCTTAAGAGATAATCATGGTGGATAATTATATATCCGTGGATATGCCATGAATTATGGTAGACATCATGTGACTTGATGTCAGTGCACATACCATAATGAAGATGTGTTATGAAGAATATCAAGTGACTTGACTCTCTTAGAAGCATACCATATCTTCTGATATCACAAGTAAGGTGATATCACTATATACTTGGTTAGTGTTATCTTCCCTAGCTAAGAGGGATTGTTGAAATATGGTAGCTTCGGTTAGATATAGAAATGATGATCATACACGTGTGTATATATATATGTCAGTATGTCAGTATGTACACATATATTTATTAATTGTAGATCTCATCATTTATATCGAAATCTACTACATTCCAAGTATATTATCGATCTGCATTTAGAGGTTATTAATTGCAGATTATTAGCATTTCATGTTTTTATATAGGATCCCGATCGAGCATCATTATCGGTGATCATTTCCAGATTGGATATTATTTATTTGTGCAAGATAAATTTAGATCGATCTTGGTAAGCATTTATGTTCATTAAGTAACAAACCCCAATTAGAGATTGGGTGTTTAGTTAAGATGAAAAGGCACAATTCATGAGACATCTCATGAACGGACATGCCTCCACTTTGTGGAGACATGTCCGCTCATGGGATGTGTCTCTTCCTTATATATTTAATGTAGGTCCGATCCACAATGAGAGACATTGAAATCGATAAATGTTCTGCTCTTGTAGATCGAATACAATTAGAGAAAATTTCAGACTTGTCGAACTCTTGGAATTCAACAGTAACTCTTCTAAGCCCATGTTCAATTCTTCATCAAAGTTTCCTTTTCAGCTTGCATAGCCACTTTCCATTCCAATCTACCTATGGCGGCTTCATATACCAATGAGCATTAAAGGTTAACCATCAAAGCATAATTCTCTATAATAGATATATTACCCCTTTTTGGTCTTCTTTCCACCCTCATATCAAGAATGTCATCTGACCAAAGATCACCAATAGTTTGGAATCACCATTTTGGTTTTTTCTATGGCTTCCCCCTCCAAAATAGTGCTGTTATCTTTGCTGATTTGAGGAATTTGCAGCAGCTTTTTGGTTGGGAAGTTCATGAGAATCATCCTCCTCAAAACTCTCCCCACCTTTTAGGTTGATGTTTAACATGCGTCATACCTAATTTTCCAACCAATTTATATTCATTTCCAGCAACTTTAAGATTTGATATTTATTCTTTTGTTGCTTGAAACAACCTTGCATTTTCATCAACTACCACATCATGTCTAAAGTAAACTTTGTCAGTTTCAACATCAACCAACCAATATGCTTTATGATTGTTGTTGTAGCCTATGAACATCATTTTCTTGCATTTTGCATCAAGGTTAGTTCATTTTCCTTCAATCCCCATATCATATAAAAATGAGCCATATCCGTCTATCTGCAAAACACATCCATGTGTCCCCCCTCATCCACCAATTCCAAAACTCTGTGCAACATTGCTTAAGGGGGTCATTACTCAAAAAAGTAGTGACAAATGCAAAGACAAATGTGCACGAGAAAAAAAATATTGACACAAGTACAGATACACCATATCATGAGATGTGTGGACAAATCGAAAGAATCACATGCACATCAACTTTTTAGTAGCTTTAAATGGTAAGATGGTGTTCTTGAGTCCCATCAAGGACTCAAACAAGGTCAAGGATGGTGAGAATCTAAGTCTAATGTTGGAGGTTGTATTAGTGATTAGTATAGAAAATATTGTCCAAGTTGCAATAGATAATGTAGTAGCATATGTGGCAACAAGGAAACTACTTGAGAAGAGGCACCCAACACTTTCTTTTGGATCCCTTATGCTGCCCACTGCCTTGATCTTTTGTTGAAAGACATAAATATCAATCAATATGGTCCCAACCATCACTAGGATATACAAGGAAAAGAAAATTATAAATATTTGTAACTTGCATGGAATTGTAATTTTCTATGACAATTTCAATCATCATGAGATTCATATCATATTATTGGTTGTTGTATTTGCATGTTAATGCAATATTGTACTCTTATTTAATTCTAATAGAAAACACTTCCCCAACATTCTACAAACTCCTATTTTGTAACTGTATTTGGCATGACATTTATGTTTTTGAAAGAAATTTAAGTTTTTTTTTTAATTTGTTTAGTTGTACAAGACAACATCGGGATCTACAGAGTTTGTCAAGTTACAAGTTTTTTTAAGGTTTTAACATTTTTTATATATTGCACACAAATCTACTCCTAAACATTTATCGAAAATTTTACAAGATCCACACCAAATACTCATTACATGTACCCAAGGAACCCACACACTGAATGTTGCAGTAACAATCATCTTCAAATCGATGGGTTGAACATTTTTTAACAACATAAATTGTGGGATATAGAATTAGTGAGTAGTTGAACAGTCATTATCTATGTTACCCCAAGTATTGGGGATCAAACAAGTATTGGGGACTTCTTGAGAGAAACCACCCCCACCCCCAAAAACAAATTTCAGGAAACTGTCCCAAACATAAAGGACCTCACCCTGTCTACAGGATTCACACCACATACTTATTATATGTACCCGAGTATTTCACACACCCAATGTTGCAGTAACAATCATCTTCAAATTGATGGGTTGCCATTTGTTAATAACATTCCTCATCTATGCTACCCAGATTTGGGAACCAAACAGGTAAATGGGAACTTCTTGGGAAAAAACACCACTGCCCAAAATAAATCAGGAAACAGTTGCATAGAGTAATCCACCCTGAATATCTAAATTAAAATTGACACAAATCAAATAGTTTAAAGCATTAAAACTAAGATTTATTACAAATAAAACAAGATGAAACCAAGCACCAATAAATCAATAGCAATTGATTATGGGAGTTTGTGTTACTAAAATCTGAGGGAAATACAATGATGGCAGATAGTTAATAAATTAAGATGAATTTTGGGAAGACATCTGGGGATGTCTCGAACTCAATTTTTTGAAGGGATGTCACTCACCATCCCATTTGTGCTGGGCTCATGCCCAGGGATGCAGTCGCAACCCACATTGGACACCTATACAGGTAACATCATGCATCAGTTAGAACCATAAGTTAAAAGGTCAAAGATCATTTGTAAACACTATCTATTTTGCTTTTCAATGATAGGATGAGCTCCTTGATGCAAACGTCACATGTGAGGCTTATCTTGATTACTTCTCTATCTATGTTAATGAATGCTCTTAATTTCCAACATACGGCAAATAAGAAAAGAACTAAAATCAGTAAAAGTTAGAAATGTTGTGGAGATTTAAAGTTTGTATAATAAATTTGACCTTACAAAAGGAATATTTCAAGATACCTATCAAACTATGTAGAATGCATTGAATGTGTTGAAGGAGAGTAATAGACCAGGATATCAAATAATATTCAATCAGATAAGGCATGAAACTGTTTACTGAGAAATAAAAGATATATTCAGAAATAAGGATGAATGATGATTCCTGATATGGTGGAAGACTAATATCAAACTGTGAAGAATGCATTAAAAGTGTTGAAGGAAAGTAACAGACCAGGACATCAAAAAATCTTTAATCAGTAAAAGGCATGTAACTGTTTACTGAGCAATAAAAGAAATATTCCAGAATTAGGATGAATGGTGATTCCTGATATGATTGAAACCTAATATTAGCAAATCAGGTGAGAACAAGTTGTAAAGTTTAGCATGGCATATGAAGTCAAGAGTTTTGGCAAGTGTGATCTGTAAATGAGATTCTCCGTTCCAAAAAAAAGCTTGATCAATAAGATCAAGCACATAATCAAGCATATCATAATCTGACTATTAAAGTACGCTATTAAATTAATTTTATGTTTTCTTACTTTGCTTTACAATGCAAATGAAAGGCTATTTAGAGATAAGATTATTGTATCAGAATTAAATAACTCACAAACAAGTTTTACCCTGTAAAACCTCCAATGTGGAGGAAAAACCGGTCACTTCTTTATTAATGGCAAGGAGATATATACAATAAGTGGGCAATCCTGCCTTCTACTTTTGTTACTTCTCCTACATCAAACAAAAATAGACAATAATTCTCAATTCTCCAAACACCAATTATTCAATGCTCTCATACAAGCTGTATTTATAGATTTTCCAATGCGTTGTTGAGTTTTCCTGGGCTCTAGGTGAAAACTGACACCTATACAATTCATATTCTGAATTTATTATCAGTATGGCTTTGGGTACTAGCACACCTGCACTATCATCCTACCAATCATGCTGTCAATTGTGCTTAATGTGTTACATCCCAATTTGAGACGTTACAATTTACCATTACTAGATAGAGTAAATGTGAATTCTGAAGGTAAATTAATAATGCTTGTACCTCGTTTTCAATATGAATGTTGTTTCATTTGATGTTATTTTTGGTGAAATACTGCATAAAGGAGAATGGAGGTTATTGATTTATGAATAATCTAACTTTTGAAATGTTTCATGTATTTTGCTTTGTTTTGAGCAAATAACTTCCGTTGTCGTGACATGGCATGCAGGAAGCAGGTTCGTACCTCCAGGCAGAGAAGAGATATCACTCGGGGAGGAACTTGGTCGGGTAAACAGTAATGGATACCAACTGGACATACACACACACAAACCTTAGAACTGTGTAAGCTAAGTCATTGTTCTGGTTAAAGGTAAGTCATCTGTAGGCTTGTCTAGTATCATTAGGAGTCGTGTCTTCTTCTGAATGTGTAAACAAGTGATGCTTGCCAGTATAACCTTATAAATGATAAGTTCTGGTTAGAGGTGGATATGTGTATTTGTATATACGAATACGATATGTACAAGTACCCATAAGTACATTCATGTCGATACAAACGTATTAAGCAGATGGATATGCCATACGTATGTGTCAATATAAATATATTTAAGGATACTTATACATGTAGTATATATATACTGATATATATATACAAATTTACATACCCACGGCTAACGAGGTAAATGAATATATATGTATTAGTATAATGTTAAGTATTTCAATATATTTAATATTATATTAAAATATTAATATAATATAGTTTAAATGTATATAATATTATTTAAATTGATAATTTAAATAATTATGCATAAACTATATTATATAAGTATTTTAATAGAATAAACAAATATATTAAAATAAAAGATTTGTCAAAATCAAATGAAATAAAAATTAAAACATTTCAAAGCACTTTTATTAAATGCGAATGCAAATCTGGGAAGAAATTAAAAATCGCGGATTTCATAAAAATCGCGAATTGAGTAAGAAAACGCGGATTTTTCTAATGTATACGTTGAAGTGTTAATCTTCAAATATGAGCCTGCATATATGCGCCATTTTTACTTTGAAAACTCTATTAAAATATTAAAGATTAACCAAAGCGAAATAAAGAAGAAAAAACGCGAAAATGCAGAAGGGAAAATGAAAAACGCGCAGAGAAATCGCGCGACTAGGGCCAGGCGTCAGAAAATAAATGAGATATTTCTTGCTATGCAAAAAGAATGAAATTTGGACGCCATTTGAGCAAGGAAGAAGTCAGAAATGAAACTTGGCATTTAACCTAACTGTAAAAACGCGCCGGTTGAAAGTTGTCACAGTTTTAACAGTCTGAAACAAATTCGAATTAAAATGAACTTCTTGCTGTCATACATGGAGGTCGAAACCCTCACCAGATTGATACACGTTTTTAGTTTGAAACGTTCTTCAACCTGCTGGCAGTTCTGGCGCCATAGAAGGTGGAAATCAGTTTCAAAATGAACCTATAAATAAACCTGCGTTTGGCATTCCTTCACACACGAATTTGCAGTCAGTTTCTTGAGCATTTTAAAGCTAAAAAGTGAGTTCGCCATAAGAGAGAAATTGCTAAGTTATTCTGTTAATACAAGAGAGCAGAAGTTGAAATTACTGGTAATCTTTGAATAGAAGAGGAGCAGTCAGAAATTGTCTTTTACTGTGCTGAGTAATTGATTACAAGAATCCAAACTGAAAGTGATCTGAGTAGAGGCCAGTAAAGGAGCTACCTTCCAACTTCTGGAAAGCTAATTCAGGCATGCTAAATTCTTTCTTTACATATTTTCCTAATTTTCCAGAGTAATCTGATAGGTCTCTGATTTATAGTTATGGCTGGAAAGGAAAGAGTTTGACTGTCTGATAGACTTAAATTGAATTCAAAAAGAATGTCAGTTTCTTAAACATGTGATAAGTTGTGATATAAAAGTATCATGTAAATAGTCATATCATGGTTTTGTTGTCAATAATGTACGGTTTACATTACTTAAAGGAAAGCAACCTGCGTATTATTTAATGGCTCTATATAATGAGCATATGCTTGTGTTTGAATAATAGATACTAGGGTTGAGTCAAGAATATTTGCAAGATATACTCTACAACTTAATACATACAACTTAATCAAGTTATTGTATCCCTAGGATGAATATATCCTGAATTAGGGCGTCTGTTGTAGTATCTTGTTTAATAGATTCATCATTCCAGTAGTAAAATGTTGTAGGAAGTCTAGGGTACGGACTACCCCGATAGACCAACCTACGCGTAGGGTAAGATAGCCTCAAGTCAAGTTGAACCTGGCTAGTGTATGTGACAAATGACCTATGTTCTTCATTGAACGTAACACTTTGGCCAAAGTAGTGTAAGGAACCATTTAGTTGTTGTACTACACTGTCAGATCACCGTGATTCCGAAATACAACCTAGTTTGTGATTTGCCGTTAGCACGAAAACTAGTTTTGTAGAATCACAGCACTATGTCCAGTTGGTAGTCGTTAAGGGTTACCCAACCAATCTCTTCTTCGAAGGGAGGGCCGTTCATTGCAAAATGATCGTGCGGGGGACCGCATTATAAGTCCGTGGATGGCGGAAAAGCGCCCGAGTGATGTTTCTCCTCCTCAGCAAGCGGCCGATGTACCAAGATTTGAAAGGACGGATTCCTAGACCTTCTTACTACTATTTGTTCTAAAGCTCATTGGAGCTATGTTAGTTAAGGTACGTATTCTTGTTTCATGTACTTGTGAAGTTATTATATTGAAATGGAATCTTTGTTGTATATTAATATGGCAATTTGTTCATGTTTTGTCAATAAAGAAAAAGAAAAATTCTATTGCAATGACATGATTAACACGTTTACATACTTGTAGGATGTAAATTATGAAAATTTTAATTTTACCGAAGGGTCGGGCTGTTACATGTGGTATCAGAGCTACCAGGTTTTACACTAGGAACCTATGAGCTCATTACGCAACAATGCGTAAACCTTGTCAGAAGATAAAGGTTGGGAAAAGTTCTTGTGCCAGAATGGTAAGAGGAAAAGAACTGAGAGGAAGAAGTGAAAGGAAGACGAAACTCCTAGTAGCTCGTTAAGTTGGGGTGAGTTAAGAGTTATTCCTAGAGTAGGAACTCCTAAAACAACAATTTATGATAATACTTAGGATTGCAGAAGATTATGCAATCAAGTTATGAAGAAAGGTTAGGAGGAGTAACTGGTGTATACCTTTATCCAACGAAATAGATTTATGACTCTAAGGCAACCAAAAGGAATAAGATAACCCTTGTTGTAATAGTAAACTATAGTTGCAGAGAGTCAGGAATTTTTGGATTTAGTGAAAACACTACAAATCTTTGTATATGCAGTGTCAGCATAAATGAAATTGAATAAGGAAATCAACGAAGGAAGTACCCACGGGAGTTGGAGAACTCTTGACATTAAGCTAATTCTTAAGTAAAGATAGGAGCTTGCAAGGAAAAAGAGTTAGTACCTTAGAGATAAGAGAAAAGACCAGAATGGTCCGATTTATGTAATCAATAAAGTGGACAGGGTTCCACTGACCAAAATCAATTAGATTATTGGAGTTTGATATTGAAAAGACCAAACAACTTTGGTATCTTAGAAGTTAAAAGTGAGGAAGATTCCAAGCATTGGAATTATGCCACTTGAAAAGTGACTGAATAATAAAGAAGCTTGAAGTGGTAAGTCAGGACGGTTTTACCAGAGGTTTAACAAAGATAGGTTTAACAAAGATTGGTTAGAGTATAAGCTAAACTCACCTTCATGTTTGTGAAAGCCAAACTTTTGATTAGAATGTTCCAAATGGAAAGGGAATACAAGTTTTGTACCCTTTGCCAAGGGGATGTTGAAAAGAGAATTGGATTAATGAAGTGACTCGTAAGTTGCTGATTATTCATTAGATCTAATGTGGGATAGAAATCAATGACAAATTTAACTTTGGAAAAAGTATATTTGAGATATGTCTCGAGACAAGATAAAGGCAATGTAAAGCCAACAGTAGGGAATGACAAATCCTTACAAAAGAAGCAAGAGTTTGCTGGGAGTTCAGTTTTGAGTAGATCAAAAGCTGTGGAAACTCTAAGGGGGAAAGGAAAAGAGTAGGGTTGACTCAAGTTTAGTACCCCATTCAACAAAAGAACGTAAGTATGTTCGTAGTTTAGAAGAACTAATGTCTTCTTCGCAAGTCATGATGACAAATAAGTCATACAGTTTATAGACCAAGAAAAGAAGTATTGGGATCTTCGGAGAAAACAAACCCATACTTAGGATTATTTGATCGAAAGATCAAACGATATTATCATATGATATCCACAAGGAAAAAGGTATTGAAAATCCTGGAGAAAGATAATCGGAAAAGTCTAAGATTATTACCTATTATCATCTCGTACCTTATATTTAGTTGATTGGAAGAATCAAATGAAATTATCATTTGATGCCTAGGAAAAAGGATAGGCAGATATTTGATCATGATAAGAAAGGCCGCCTATTAGATTGGCAAGGAAAGCTTTAAGATACTCATGACTGAAAGAAAGTGTGTCTCTACATTCATATACACCTTATTTAAGGAAAAGTAGATAAAAACGATATTTCAATAAAGAAATATATTTTCACATCATGAAAACGAATTGAAACTGTAAGCTTATTGTGCTATGAAACCCGAGGATGAAAAGGTTTAACCATAAGCCATAGAAATGGAATGGAAAATAAGGTAGGAAATGACGCTATGCAATGCATCAATTATCTTTACATGGCTGATCACTTGATCACCATCTCTTTAATGAAACCCTAGGTTTGTAATAACCTAATGGGAGCAAGAAGTTCATTCGAATGAAGAGAAAGATCTAAGGATAAGATCTAACCCATTGAGTTGAGTTAAATAAATGACTACTCTCTAATGCCTTGTAGTTGGAATAAATCTACTTGGTTGAGTTGTACTTTCGGTCTTGATAGAGATATATAGAGGTAGAGAAACCTATAATATCAGACTGTTCAGCGATTGAGAATTTAAGAGTTGGAAGGGAATATTGGGATTGTGATTCACCAATGGAAATGTGTATATCACTTGAATTTATGAGATTCTATGAGTGGAAACAAAGGTAGAATACTTGGTGAGTTAAAGAAGCTACTTTACACTCCAGGAAAGAAGTCATCGTGTTGACTAGAACGTTGTTGAGTGGCTCTTATATTAAAGAGAAAACACTCTCAAAAGGGAAGCATCCATTGTTATGTCGGAGCAATATAACAATTTTATGTGAAATAATGGGAAATATTATTGAGTAAAGCACCGGGGATGTTACTTGAACTCAAAAGGACGAACTGAAATTGGAACTCTTGTATATGATTAAGAGAATCAATGGAATAGAACGAGGAACCTAATGTCAAAGTTAGGACATCGGAATGACAACAGGAATTGTTGGATGAGAAACTACTATAAACTTGGAAAGATAGAGTGCAAAGTTACACGGAATGTGGCAAGATAATGACTAGTATACCAGGAAATGAAGACCGGATGTCATCATCGGTAAGTCATGTATACTCTCTTAAGATTCCAAAGGAAAAATGGTAGAACAAGAGACAAATCAATCTGTCTATGTTAGTGAAACTAGCATAATGTTCAAGTAGACAAACTCATCGATGAAACCAACGTTTTTTGGAAAACTTGACTTACAGGATATTTGGTCCTAAATAATATATTGTGGAAAGTAGAGGCTTAGTAATTCTGAGAGGATATCTTAGTTTAAGCAATAGTGATAAGGTTGTATAAACCCTAATCAAACTACGAAACATTCAACGGATCGAATGTGCAGTATATTATCATGTATAGTCAAAATAAGCAAAGATGGTAGAATAAGTCTTGAATGATTTATAAACTTCTAATATTGAAGTTTGGACCATTATATGATATAAAAGGTTAAAAACTCAATTAAGTTGAAAAAGGCTTAGAATTGAGTGAATCATAGGCTTAATAAAAATGTCAAAAAGGAGTAATAGATCGAAGTTATCAATGAAACTTTGAGATACAAAGCTCTCGTATGAAGCAGTATCAAGATTTGACAAGTGTCCAGGAGTAAAGTTGTGCTCTCGATGGACAAATAATCAAGTACAAGTACTATGTGGTAAGGATAATGAATGTATAAGTGGCGGAAGGACTCGGTTTATGAGTTTTCTAAAAGTGTAAATACCAAAAGCGAAGGATTGGACCCACGATGTAGTGTACAATACATCGACTTTCCTTTTCTATTTGGATTATACTAAGGATAAATTCATGGACCAATGATTTCCGATCACTGTGTGTTGGTGTGATGTATAGTTACTATTATATTTCGGATGTGTGTATATGTTAAAACTCTTTGGGAGAGTAAATATGTGTGAGGCATACAAGATTTCCCTATGCAATAGTGTAAACACTCGAAGCAAGTTCCAGGAAGAACAAGATTGCTACATAGGTTGAATACTTTATAAATCTTACGTAAATGTAAGTAACACTTTATTTGACTTTAACTATATGTTAAAAAGCTATACCTCATCGAGGACGATGATTCACAAGGGGGGAAGTATGTTACATCCCAATTTGAGACGTTACAATTTACCATTACTAGATAGAGTAAATATGAATTCTGAAGGTAAATTAATAATGCTTGTACCTCGTTTTCAATATGAATGTTGTTTCATTTGATGTTATTTTTGGTGAAATACTGCATAAAGGAGAATGGAGGTTATTGATTTATGAATAATCTAACTTTTGAAATGTTTCATGTATTTTGCTTTGTTTTGAGCAAATAACTTCCGTTGTCGTGACATGGCATGCAGGAAGCAGGTTCGTACCTCCAGGCAGAGGAGAGATATCACTCGGGGAGGAACTTGGTCGGGTAAACAGTAATGGATACCAACTGGACATACACACACACAAACCTTAGAACTGTGTAAGCTAAGTCATTGTTCTGGTTAAAGGTAAGTCATCTGTAGGCTTGTCTAGTATCATTAGGAGTCGTGTCTTCTTCTGAATGTGTAAACAAGTGATGCTTGCCAGTATAACCTTATAAATGATAAGTTCTGGTTAGAGGTGGATATGTGTATTTGTATATACGAATACGATATGTACAAGTACCCATAAGTACATTCATGTCGATACAAACGTATTAAGCAGATGGATATGCCATACGTATGTGTCAATATAAATATATTTAAGGATACTTATACATGTAGTATATATATACTGATATATATATACAAATTTACATACCCACGGCTAACGAGGTAAATGAATATATATGTATTAGTATAATGTTAAGTATTTCAATATATTTAATATTATATTAAAATATTAATATAATATAGTTTAAATGTATATAATATTATTTAAATTGATAATTTAAATAATTATGCATAAACTATATTATATAAGTATTTTAATAGAATAAACAAATATATTAAAATAAAAGATTTGTCAAAATCAAATGAAATAAAAATTAAAACATTTCAAAGCACTTTTATTAAATGCGAATGCAAAACTGGGAAGAAATTAAAAATCGCGGATTTCATAAAAATCGCGAATTGAGTAAGAAAACGCGGATTTTTCTAATGTATACGTTGAAGTGTTAATCTTCAAATATGAGCCTGCATATATGCGCCATTTTTACTTGAAAACTCTATTAAAATATTAAAGATTAACCAAAGCGAAATAAAGAAGAAAAAACGCGAAAATGCAGAAGGGAAAATGAAAAACGCGCAGAGAAATCGCGCGACTAGGGCCAGGCGTCAGAAAATAAATGAGATATTTCTTGCTATGCAAAAAGAATGAAATTTGGACGCCATTTGAGCAAGGAAGAAGTCAGAAATGAAACTTGGCATTTAACCTAACTGTAAAAACGCGCCGGTTGAAAGTTGTCACAGTTTTAACAGTCTGAAACAAATTCGAATTAAAATGAACTTCTTGCTGTCATACATGGAGGTCGAAACCCTCACCAGATTGATACACGTTTTTAGTTTGAAACGTTCTTCAACCTGCTGGCAGTTCTGGCGCCATAGAAGGTGGAAATCAGTTTCAAAATGAACCTATAAATAAACCTGCGTTTGGCATTCCTTCACACACGAATTTGCAGTCAGTTTCTTGAGCATTTTAAAGCTAAAAAGTGAGTTCGCCATAAGAGAGAAATTGCTAAGTTATTCTGTTAATACAAGAGAGCAGAAGTTGAAATTACTGGTAATCTTTGAATAGAAGAGGAGCAGTCAGGAATTGTCTTTTACTGTGCTGAGTAATTGATTACAAGAATCCAAACTGAAAGTGATCTGAGTAGAGGCCAGTAAAGGAGCTACCTTCCAACTTCTGGAAAGCTAATTCAGGCATGCTAAATTCTTTCTTTACATATTTTCCTAATTTTCCAGAGTAATCTGATAGGTCTCTGATTTATAGTTATGGCTGGAAAGGAAAGAGTTTGACTGTCTGATAGACTTAAATTGAATTCAAAAAGAATGTCAGTTTCTTAAACATGTGATAAGTTGTGATATAAAAGTATCATGTAAATAGTCATATCATGGTTTTGTTGTCAATAATGTACGGTTTACATTACTTAAAGGAAAGCAACCTGCGTATTATTTAATGGCTCTATATAATGAGCATATGCTTGTGTTTGAATAATAGATACTAGGGTTGAGTCAAGAATATTTGCAAGATATACTCTACAACTTAATACATACAACTTAATCAAGTTATTGTATCCCTAGGATGAATATATCCTGAATTAGGGCGTCTGTTGTAGTATCTTGTTTAATAGATTCATCATTCCAGTAGTAAAATGTTGTAGGAAGTCTAGGGTACGGACTACCCCGATAGACCAACCTACGCGTAGGGTAAGATAGCCTCAAGTCAAGTTGAACCTGGCTAGTGTATGTGACAAATGACCTATGTTCTTCATTGAACGTAACACTTTGGCCAA
Source organism: Sequoia sempervirens (assembly GCA_007258455.2). NCBI lineage: Eukaryota > Viridiplantae > Streptophyta > Pinopsida > Cupressales > Cupressaceae > Sequoia > Sequoia sempervirens. Next base: position 17,527 of record VDFB02386504.1, on the reverse strand, counting down.
AGTAGTGTAAGGAACCATTTAGTTGTTGTACTACACTGTCAGATCACCGTGATTCCGAAATACAACCTAGTTTGTGATTTGCCGTTAGCACGAAAACTAGTTTTGTAGAATCACAGCACTATGTCCAGTTGGTAGTCGTTAAGGGTTACCCAACCAATCTCTTCTTCGAAGGGAGGGCCGTTCATTGCAAAATGATCGTGCGGGGGACCGCATTATAAGTCCGTGGATGGCGGAAAAACGCCCGAGTGATGTTTCTCCTCCTCAGCAAGCGGCCGATGTACCAAGATTTGAAAGGACGGATTCCTAGACCTTCTTACTACTATTTGTTCTAAAGCTCATTGGAGCTATGTTAGTTAAGGTACGTATTCTTGTTTCATGTACTTGTGAAGTTATTATATTGAAATGGAATCTTTGTTGTATATTAATATGGCAATTTGTTCATGTTTTGTCAATAAAGAAAAAGAAAAATTCTATTGCAATGACATGATTAACACGTTTACATACTTGTAGGATGTAAATTATGAAAATTTTAATTTTACCGAAGGGTCGGGCTGTTACATAATGCAATCTGCAGTCCTACCAAACACTTGTCTTTGCACTTGAAACCTATTTGTTTTTGTTTTACCTGTTACATATGTTTTCCAGATCCTTTTGGATCGCACCTCCTTTCTTAGGAAGACTTTTGGTCCCACAATAACTTAATGAGACAATCAATGAGGAAATAGTTCTCCTACTCTCTTCTTAATTACCACTTGGTTTGGCTTACCTTCTAATCCTTGAGTCCAATTTTCTAAGATTCTTGAAATTTATTTCTTGCTTCTTTATTTTCTTTTCTAATACCATATCTTCATGAAGTATAGTTCTTCCTTCCACATCAAATCTTCTAGAGATGGGAGCACTTGTTTTTCATCTTTATCTAGCATAGATGGTTCATAAAGCTGCAAGTACTCACAATTTACCACTGAATTTATCTTCATGAAAGGGGGAAGATCAAGTTTAAATGTGTAATGCCCAAAATTAAAAAATTTGCTTCATTAAGGCATTTTGAAAAGAGTGGTAAAAGTCTTGTCAAAAAATGTCAAAAAAGGTCAAAAAATGGAAATTTGCATGTCACGCATGTTGGTCAAAAACTCAAAAATTTCAAAATTTGACAATCTGGATCTCTTCAGAGCGAAATTCTCTACAAAACCAAGATCTCAATTTTTCAGCCCTACTTTTTAGAAAAGTTTATATTTTTGGAAAGTTTCTAAAAATAGACTTTTGACAGGGTTTTGTGGGTTTCTTCTCAAATGGATATTGGCAAAATTTTCTAAAAATAGGAAGTTGCTAAAAATAGAATTTTTGTTTCCAAGGCTCAAATTGATTTTGATTGGTTGAAAATGCTTCCTCATTGTAATGTCCTCTTTTTCGGCATGATCATGTTTGATGGTGGTTAGCCTATTACTCAGACTCTCGTAGGCTAACAGTTTGGGTTAGAGGGTCAGTGGCATTATTTGAGAGCTTGGTCGTTCTCATTTTTAGAGTTCAGGGATTGGCTCACTGCAGGCCTTGGCAGTTCAAGAGTTGACAGCTTCTGACGGCACAGAATTCTATGGAGATTTGAGGAAGTTATGCTTATTTAAGTGATTTAAGTTATTAATTAACTTATTATTTTATTATAAAGTCAAATTGACTTTATCCCTTTTATATCACTTAAATATTCATAAAAAAGGGTGATTTAAAATTAAATCACTTAATCATTTAAGTGGGCGCCAAATATTAAGTTCATAACTATTGAAAAGGACTTAATGATATTTTAAAAGATTTAAATGAAGGAAAGTGCGTCCTTTTCTTGAAATGCGTGCCTTTTGGTATATAAGGCATTTTGGGCAATGAGAACATCATTCTTGATTATTTCAACTTTGCCTTGGGTTTTCTTTTGTGCTTTCACCTATGATCAGGGTTTTGAGCAATCTTTCATTGGAGAACGATATCTCTTCAATGTTGAGCATTTTTGAGACTGTGAGAGACCAGTTGAATTAACGCAATTGTGAGAGCTTCATACAGAGGTTCTACTGTGCTTCATTCAGAGTTTGGATTGGGTTTTCTTATCAGAGGCAGGAGGGTTTGCAGGGATGGCGACTTTCTTTTAGCTGGCAGATGCTATACTTCATAGCCGTACCTTCTGAGTTGTGGTTTGAGTTTATTGCTTGAAGTGCGTGGCTCTCTGTGCAAGGGCGTTTGGGCTTCCAAGGAGAAAACGCCTTTCTTTTTGAGGATTTCTCTTCACCTTCATTGGCGTCTAGCATATATCTCCCATTTGCCTCAGTTTTCAGGCTGGACTTTGCATTCTGTAGCTTCCTACACTGGATTTTGTCAGTTTTTCACCATCTTGACTGGCGAACTGGACTACTTTCTTAAATAAATAATTTGGAAGCTTTCGGGTATGTGTATCATTTGTGATCTATTTGTTTCAGTTAAATAATATCTTCTACACTTCCATTCTGAAGAAAATAGTTCAGGTTTACATTTTATGAGCATTTTATATGATGCGCCCCTTCTCTTCTGTCTATAAACTTTCTCTAAAAAACTAAGAAAACACAAATAAGATTTAAAAATACAGAGAGTTTGAGTTGTGAGCCAGCAGGGCTCATCACACTCATCAGGCTGGTCCAATCAAAATCGTCAAAAGATTAGTTTTTCTCTGGTAGGTCTATTCTACTTTTTCAGAAGCTAAAACAGGAGTTCTGAGGTCATCAATGGAGGATGGCCAACTGCCAGGTGTCAGATTCAAGGTCTCAAAACACTACACAAATTGAGAAACGACGAAAGATGCTCGAGGAACGAAGAACGAAGGAGGGGAATTTGAAAAATCTTGAAAGTTGCAAAAATAAACTAAGTCTAGAGAGTCCAAGCACCCCTGTCTAGTCAAGGCGCCTAGGATTCTTTGCCTTAGAGTATTTTCAATCCCTGACAATCGAAGCATGGTCAACGGTGAAGGCAACCGGCGAACGCAGAGCGACGAAGATGAAGAACAAAGCAAAAGGTTGAAAAACTCAAACAAAAAACTAAGTCTACTAAAGAAAGGTGCCCCAGGTAACCAGGGGCGTCCAACCTTTCAAGCCATCAGAAGCAAGATTTAGGGTATGTGCCTCCAAGAGTTTTTTTCTCAAAATTCTTCTGGCTCCGCAATGAATCTATTAGTCAAGTCATTGGATCAACCTAACGGCCTGAATTGAGGATCAAACAGAGATGTGGCATTAAAAGAGTAAAATGGAAATCATTAAAAATCACAGAAAATATTCTAACTCTGGGATCCATGGGTGCCCTAGCTAGCCAAGGGCGCCTAGGATTTTGGGAGGTCAAAATCAGTTTCTAGGGTTTGCAAAATCAGTCATCTTTTTCAGAATTCTTCAAGCTTTCCAATGGATATCTCAGCCAGACCATCAGATTCATCAATTGTCGGCAATTGCAGATTGAATGGAGAACAAAGCACAAGAAACAAAAAAAGACGAATTTGAAATGTTGAAAAAACATCAAAAAATGGTTAACTTTGGAAAACTTGGGCGCCCAAGTCAACCAAGGGCGCCCAAGATTTTGAGCACTCAAAAGTTGTTTTTAGGAGTTGCAGCCTCAAGGAGATTTCTCTCAGATTTGATCAGGCTTCGCAGTGAGTCCATCAGCCAATTCACCAGATTCATCAGACATACGAAATCAAAGATCAAATGGAGGCATTTTATCAAAGGAAAAGTTGAAAATCTTGAAAATTTTCTAACTCTGTTGATGAAAAGCGCCCTCGCTAGCCAGGGGCACCCAAGGAGCAATGCCTTAGAAATTTTTCAATTTTTGTCAATCGTCATTCGAAACAGTGTCCACATTCAACGTTTTTTTATTCCGGATTGGCTTCAAAGTTTTAAAGCTTGGAGAATAAAGCGCTTTTTCGTCCTCGAACTCTATTTAAGAAGGCTTTGGCATTCATTATTCACTTTTTGCAGGTTCGCATCCAAAAGAAGAAAATTATCTTTTTCTTCTCATCAAGATTTGGAGGCTCAAACGTAGTGTTTTTTCAGTTTTCTTCATGGATTCGGGATTGGCAAGCACAAAGGCATGCTTTTTCATGGTCCTTTCTTCTAGGGCATCACATTTCAAAAATAGGTGATCAGCGTTTTCAGTTTTCATCGATCTAGATCCACTTGCTTTTTACTCCTCGTGAAGATTGGAAAATTTTATATTTCCAAAAATCTGCTTTTTTGCGCTTTTTCAAGAAACCCTCAACTTTTTCAAGCTCTGACAATCTGGGTCTCTTCAGAACATGATTGTCTACAAAACCCAGGTCTCAACTTTTTTCTGGGAATCGGCTTATTCAAAAAAATTAGCATTCTATTTTCAAAAGTTTGTGCAAAACATTTCCAAACATAGTCGAGTTTACAGTCAAAATTTGAGTTTTTCAACATGCAGTATTCTCCAATTGAAATTGGGAACAAATCAGCTTTTTGGTGGAGAGTGAGTCATCTTTTGGGGCAGCGATGTTTTCTAAGAATAGAACTCAAAAAGGCAGCAATTAACTTGATACCTTTTCCAAGTTAAACTTGCTATTCTCATTCATACTTATCTATTCTTTGTGAAATAGGAAAAATTAAATGTAATAGTTGGAACTTTCCTTGCTTTTTGTTTTCAGTAGGTTGTTAGTTAGTTGTCATGTTTTAGCTTTAGAAATAAAGTTTGCGAGTTGGCAAGTCTTGCTGTAAAAGCAAGGAGATTTTAGGGTTCCCTACTCCTTGTTTGTGTATAAATAAAGGCAACCTTGCCCATTTTTCTTTAACCGTTATTGCGATAACAAATTGCTAAGCCTACCTTTGCTTGCAAGTTGTTATTCAGTGTTTGTTCACTTAGTGTACTTGAGCAAGCTTGCATGCCCGCCTTTTGCTGCAAGTTATTGTTCAGTTCATGTGTAATTTGTGTCAAGTGTATTATGGTTTGATCGCTAAACTGTAAGCCTGATATTGCTACAAACCTGCTACCCCAAAAGTGTAATCATTGTTAGAAATTTGAGAAAGGAAATCTTATGCCTGCTTTGCTACTTTGATCTAATGTCTCAGATTTTGTTTTGTGTTCTGCTTATATAATCTTTATTTCAACTTGCATCTAAAAGTACAACGAGTCTTAAGGTGTGCATTGGAAGTGAGTTTGTTTAAGCATCTATGTTATCAAATCATTCCTTGTTTACTTCTAACTCTCAAGCTCTGAGTTTACTTGAGTAGCTAGAAGCGTCATTAGAGTAGGCCTAGTTGTAGTTGAAGTTCTAAAAGAGAAACCTCAGCTACAACGCAAAGAGTTTTATAACCTTGTGCTCTTAACTAACAACAAAAATATTGGCAATAGTTAGTTTACTTTCTTAAAGCATCATCAGCAAAGAGGGAGCTTCCCCTCCTAATTTGAAGAGCAGTTTATTTGTGCATAGTTGTTTGTTTCTTGTTGTACTCAAAATAAAAAAATTTGCTTCAATAAGGCATTTTAATAAAAATCGTCTAAATCTTGTAAAATTGTTATCAAAAGTCAAATTTAGGTCAAACAAAGCATGGGCTTTTTGTGGTTTCATGTCAAGGAGGATACTTGCAAAATTTGGAAATTTTGAAAATTAGGGTTTTAGACCCCTATTTTTAGGAAAACCCTAAAAAAAATAGGACTTTTCAAAAATGACTCAAAATGATTTTGATAGGTCAAATTCACTTTACGATCACACTGGTCAAGTCAAAATAACAAAAAAGTTAGTTTTGCTCTTATGGATCTACTTCACTTTTTCAGGAGAAAAGATAGGACCTCCGAGATCATTAATGGCAGATGGCCAATACTAGGTATCAACATCCAAGCCTCAAACGCTGCACAGAAGATTCTATGGAAAAAGATGCTCAAAAAGATGCTTCACAATGGAGGGGAATTTCAAAAGTTGAAATTTGCTGAAAATATTATGTCTGGAATATGCACGCCTTGCAACAAGAGAGATGCTACATAGTCAACACCTTGGTCAACATTTTCAGTTGTCCGTACATGTAGAATGGTGAAAGCAAACATAACAATGAACACCGTCACGTCGTCGACAACAGTGATCAACCCAGTCAAGCAAGACAGTGAACGCAAAGCGCGAGGAGGTCAAAATAGTCAAGAAATGACTAACTTTGGAGCCCATTGCACCCCTGTAGGCCAGGGGCGCCCATGAATTCAAGAGGCCAACTGCAATTGTTAAGAACTGCAAAACCAGTTGTACTCTTCAGAATTTTGCTAGCTTTCCGACAAATCGTCAAGCAAGTTCACCAAATTCATCAAACACCGGCAAATGAAGGCAAAGGCGAAAGATGTTGAAAGCGTGAGTCATCAAAGAAGGCAATCAATCAAAGGAAAATGCACCCCTATAAGCTAGGGGCACCCAAGAATGAAAGCTCTCAGATGTCAGTTTTTGAATTGGCAATCTCCAAATAATCTCCCTGGATTCAGCCCAGCTTCGCAATGAATCTAACAACCAACTCAGAAGATATATCAAACAACAATGGTTGTTGATCTAGCAAGCACGTGAAATGGAGGATAAATTGAAATTCATCAAAGCAACTGCACCCCTGCAGGCCAAGGGCGCCCAACATTTTGGACAGTCAGATGAAGTTTTTAGCAGCTGTCTTCTCCAAGGCATCTGCTCAGAATCCTTCCGGCTTCACAATGAATCCAATTGCCAGCTGATGGGACCCGTCAAGCGCTCACAAACGAAGATCAAGCGTGAAACGCTCAAATGAAGGTGAGTTGAAGAACGTGAAAATTTGACTAAGTGTTGAAGAAAATGCACCTTCCTAGGAAAAGGCGCCCAACCTTTTGGGCAACCAGATGCAGCTTTCAGGCTTCGTGACTTCCAAGAATACCTCTTCAGAGTTGATCAGTCTTCGTGATGAGACCGTCAACACGAACATCGAAGCAATCAAATTCCCAGCAACAAGGGCCGAACTAGAGCATCCCGTCAAGGGTTACGAAGTGCAAATTGTGTCTCAAAAGCACAAAAGCACCCTTGCAGGCCAGCGGCGCCCAAGAATTTGAGCCTCATAAATCAATTTTTAGAACTTACACATACAGTCATCCTTTTCGAAATTCTTTCAGCTTTGCGAAGCATTCGACATCCAATCCGCGAGAATCGTCAATCACCGGCAACTGCAGATCAAAGCGCAAGAGGTCAAATTGAAGAAATTGAAAAGCATCCAAGAAATTGACGAAGTCTAGCGAGAAAAAGCACCCTTGTAGGAAAAGGCGCCCAAGGATTCAAGCCATCAAATTCAATTTTCAAGGTTTGCAGCCTCCAGTAACATCTCTTTAGAGTTGATCCAACTCTGCAATGAATCTGTTAGCTAGGCTTTACGATCAATCAGGCAACTGGAACTCAGGATCGAACAGAGGTTGTTTATCAAGTAGAAGTTGAAAAATCTTCAACACTAGCAAGGTGGCGTCCAAAGTCAACTCCCAGTTAAAGATTTTGAAGACTTTCTCAAGCCTAGGCGTCCCAAAATTGGTGGAGTGTCTTTTACTCAACTTCCAATCATGCAAATTGACTCCTCAATCAGGATTTTAGACGCCCTAACTTGATGTTTCCCTCCAAATTGATATTTATCAAACATCTAGGCGTCATAATTCATTATTCTTTACAAGTTGAAGAGCTCAAACATAAATATTTTCTCTCCAACGCCATTTGAAGGATCTAACGGAAGCCATTTTTAGTGTTCTTCATATCTCCAAATTCAGGTTGCACAGAAAGATGTTTTTCGCAAGACTTCATCTCCAGGCATCATTTTCCAAGGTAGCAGTTTATAACTTCTAGCTTCTCCCCACAAATTTCTTCTATTCTTGTCTTAGGTTTTCTTGCATGTCCAGGCAAACTCCATTTTTTCATAGATCTGGCCTTCTAGGTTTGTTCAGCACAGCATTGGCCATAAAACCCATGTGCCAGAATTTTCCGGAAAAATTGCCCTATTGCCCCTAGTTTTTAGGGTTTTTGCAAAAAGTCACCTTTTTCAAAAACTGGCAAATTGGGTTTGCTAAGCACAAGGGCGCCTACAAAACCTATGTGTTAGAATTTTCTAGGAAAAAATAGCTTCTGCAGCTTCTGCCCCGAGGGGATGTTGCATGTCAAAGAAAAAGTCATCTTTTTGAAAAACTAACATTGTGGGTTCCTTCAAAAAGATATTCCCAACAAAACCCACGTCTCAGAAATTTTCGTAAAAATTACCCCTCGACGAAGCTATTTTTAGCCACTGCAAAAAAAGTTGTTTGAACAATGTCATGTGCCCAGTCAATCTCCAAGATTTTCAAAATACAATTCTCTCAAGATTGAATACAAGACCAAATCGGTCTTACTTCATGACTTCCTGAAAATAGTTGACATCAATTTGCATCAAGCACACCCAGAAGTTGACAATTTGACAAGCATAGACACTCAAAGTCCACGAATTCCATATGGTTTCATACCTCGTATATCTGATAGCCTTTCAAGGCCAATTTAGAGGGTTGAATACCGTTGGAACTCTGGGTGCATAGCGAGTTCGTGAGAATTTCTCACAGCTAGAGTGTTTGTAGTTTCATCATGCAACACTCTTCCATTGAGAAAAATCAAGAAAAGCGTAAGAAGCGTAAAGCTGTAGAAGAAACATAGGTCATCACTCTAGTTACAGAGCCACCAAAGTTACCAGTCAGTGAATTACCAATTTAAGTGTGTAGATATTTCAAAGATTGCTCAAGTTGCTAACAAGCAGTGAATTGAAAATTGAGGCATGTGACGATCTCCAGACACAGAGACAATTAACAGCTGGTTGGAGGAGTTAATTACTCAAATTGTTAAAGTGTGAACTGCCAGTTAGGACGTCCTACCTTTCCAAAAATAGCATTTAAGACAAACAGATAACTCGCTGTCCCACCTTTTATGCATGTCTATTTTTGGAGACACCTTTGTACAATGGAGTTCTATTTAGTGTAGAATCAGTTAACTGAAGTAGTCTTTCAGTTAACTGTTAGGTTACATTTAATTAGACATAGGAATAAATCTTGTTGATTGGCAAGAACTGAATGTTAACTCAAGGAGACTTTAGGGTTCCCTACTCCTTTGAGTAACTATAAATAAGAGCAACCTTTGCTCATTATTTTTTAACTTTACTTCACGGTAGCAAAACATTGAGCTCGAAAGCCTTCGTCTTTTGTTCACTTAGTATATGTTCTTGAATCATACTTGTTATAGCAAAACGCTAAGCTGTTTGCTTGCATTCTTCTTGTTCTTGTACTTGTGTTCAATCGTTGTCAAGTGTATTTTGGTTGATCATAATGTTGGATGATTGTCCTCTTTCATACAATTTGCTGTCCCAAAAAGTGTAATCTTTGATCAACTTTGAAGAAATAAATCAAGAGAGCAATGAGCCTTTGATCCAAAATTCTCAAGATCTTTCATATTTATTGTTTCTATAATCTTTCTTTCAATCTACACCTCGAAAAGAGCACTTCGCATTCGAGGGAATTTAGAGATTAGGTTTATCGTTTGATGTTGTTTCTAATAACCTTTATTTCAGCCTACACCTCAGAAAGAGCACCTTGCCTCCAAGGGAATCCTGAGATATAGTTTATCGTTTGATGTTTTACTTGTATAAACTTTATTTCAACGTAACTCTGAAAGAGCAATGAGCCTTCGAATGCATTCTGAGAGACAATTTGTCTAAGTGATCCTATCATTCCCAATTGTTCCTAAATCCTCTCACTCTAAATTTACTTGAGATAGGATAGTTTAAGTTTTAGCCTAGTTGTAGTTGAGATCTGAGAAACCAGAGAAACCTCTGCTGCAACGCATGGTGTTTTATATCCTTGTGCTCTACAGTTGAGTAAAAAGATAGGAAATTTAGTTTACTTTACATTTTACGCAAAAACAACAAAAGAGGGAGCTTCCTCTCCTAATTTGAAGAGCAGTTCATTTGTGCATAGCTGTCCATTTCCAATACGCACTCCAGAGGTGCGAATTGAAACTCCAACATTTCTAATCCGCATTCCAGAGGTGCAAATTGAAACGCCAACAAAATGCATTTTCACTTATGGCCTCCAAAATTGTGAATGGTCCATACATTAATGGCTTGATTTTCTTTGCTTTCCCTCGAATTATTTCCTAATCCAAAGAAAGCCAAACTTTGTCTCTCACTTTGAGTTTGTGTTTCTTCCTATGCTAAGCGTGCCTTTCTTCATACATTTGTTGTATTCTTTCCAAATGTTCTTTTACTTTGAGTTGGATTTGCCTAATCCTCCCAAGAAATTTAGATGCCTTGCTTATCAAAGACTACATCAAGTAGACTAGAAGGAAAATACCCCAAACATGCTTCAAATGATGACTTATTAGTAGAAAGCAATGCCCTATTATATGAGTGTTGAATGTTTGGAAGAGATGCACTCCTATGTTTTAGGACACTTACTATTATACTCCTAATGAGCTATACCAAAGTCCTATTGACCAGCTCTGTGGGTGAAAGGATATGCTTTTCTTTAGCTTGGTGTCCATCATACTCTATATTGTATACAAAAATCTACCAACAAATCATGTATCCCTATCAAAAATCATTAACTTAGGTAGCCCAAAATGTACCTGTACATTGTTAAAGAACAATTTCGTTGATTCTCTCTCTATGATAGTCTTTTTTACAAGCCATTAGAATACACATTCAGTTGCTTCTTTCAATATGATAGTCTATTTATAGGCCATTTGAATACAGATTTTTCTGAATGTTACATCCCGATTGTATAGCTATTAGGCTATTAGAGTTGAATAAAGATTATGTGTTTGTAAAGACAATTTTATGAATAAATAAAGATGTGAATCACCTTGTTATCAATATTGGTTTTGTATATTAATGATCGTCTCATTCTTATGTTGTTCTTTTGATGTTAATCATGGTGTAAAACGTGCATAATGAGATTTATATGTGATGTTTTTTATATCTTGCGAAATTTATATGTATTGCTAATTTTGTGAGCAATTGACTGCCGTGAGTTTACCATTGTGAATGCAGGAATGAGAACCAGTCCTCTAGGCAGAGGGGAAATATCACTTGGGAGAGGGGTATTGGTCGTTTAACCGGTAAAGTTAATCAGTTGAGCATGCACACACATTGTGAACGGTACATAGGGAAACAGGTCAGATAAGTTAGTCTAGAAAAGTCATCCATAGGCTTAGGAGTTTGATTTACTTTCCTTATGCTTTATATGATGTGATTGATTAAATGTCAGTCTGACTATACTGTGACTTCCTGAGAATTAATGAAATAGAAGGAATATGATAAAGGTCAAATGGGTACGTATATACATGTATACACTGTATACACATATCTAAATGTATAGACATATCAATACGTATGTACGTTGAGCAAATGGATATGCTTGTACATATGTATCGACATGTATATACGCATACATATGTATATACATGGAGTATATGTGGACATGTTTACACGTACACATTCCGCCTAATATCTTTGGTATAAATAATATTCAAGTATTATTATCTACAAGATTTAAATATATATTTATGTATATAAATATATTAATAAGGTGACTATAAATATATATACCAATACATAAAGGTTGTATAAATAATAATATATTTGTATATTTTATAAATTGAATGTATTAATATTAAAATTAATATATATATATATATAAATAAATATTAATGTTTAAAATAATACATTTATAAGTAAAATATGCAAATATAAATAATTTAAATTTAAATAATGGAAAAACAATTTCAAAGTTTAAAAAATAAGTATTATAAATGGAAGGATGAAATTCGCATTTTATATTTGTGGAAGTTTAAATATTAGAAGGTAGCCGTATGAAATATTTAACATTTCAAAATACATTTGAAAATGAAGCAAACTTCATAAAAGGAAATATTTGAAAAGTCAAACTTTAGAAAAACAAATAGAAAATGAAAATGGATGTTCCCGTGAAATGGCGGAAGTTCCTGCGCAGCTGGAAATGAAAGAAGACGTTTTCAAAGCTCAAAACCAGGAAAATAGCAATAAACCTCTGTGTTGTATCGATTTGAAGCTTGACCTAGAACGCAGCAATAAAATCATGATAAGTTTATACGCCTGGCAGCAAAACGTGCCTGTAGGTGGCGTTTTTATTTGCAGAGTTGAAATATTCTTCAATTGCTGGCTCCTAAGAGGTTGAATCAGCTTGGAAAACATTACAAAGGGTTTGATAGGATGACAAGTGACCATTTGACTTAGTAAATATGTCAATCTGTCAAGTTGCATGCCCAGAAATGGGGAAATTGTTCTTATTGCGGCCTATAAATACTTCACAACTCTTCATTCGAATTCATTCTTTTACTTTCTCATCTGTGACGTTTTTAGAGAGCTTATACACTGCAATTTGAGAGTTTAGGCTGTGAGTTATAGTTACTATTATGTTCAAAGTATTTCCAGTTAAGGATTAGAGTATTTTCAGTTGTACTTCTTAGACTACTGTGAGAATTCAATAGCAATCTTTCTGTGGAGGATTTCTGGCTGAGGAATTTGGTTGCTGTGATCAACAATAGAAGGTTGCTAATAGAGGAACATTGGAAAAGAGCTTATACAGGCATGTTTTTCTTAATTAAAGATTATAGCTTAAAACTGTCTTCTTTTACTGTCTTTGGAATTGCTGGTTGCATTAAGGTGAAACAAATAAATTATTCCTAGCATTCATTTGTTGTTTGATAATATGTTATTGCATAATGATTTAAGGGACTTCATTTTATGCAAGGGTATAAGATAGGGAATGACAAGGTAGCTAAAGGAGATAGCTTGATGCATTTCAAATATATTCAATGTGGTTAAGGAGGATTTAGTAGGAAATTGGGGTTTTGGAAAGAAAAGATTCAATTTGATTATATGCATTAGTAGGATATTATATGCATAGTACTACAAGACTGTCTTTTGTGTGTGATAGTTGATTGGTAGTATTAAATGGTTATGCAATTGTTTGGAGTTTCAAACTTGTATGATCTCCGTATATGGAGAGTACGTAGAATATGTATTAATTTCTAGGAACGAAATGATGTCAATACAAAGTGTAATCCTAGCTTGTGTTATTAGGTTAACATTAGGAAGCTTCGCTCCTAGGATAAAGATTTCCTGAAACAGGAGATAGGATAGTAAACACTTGCTTAAAGACTCATTTCCAGTAAACTATTTGAGGTAGGAAGTTTGGGGTAAACTAAACCCACTGAAGGACATGTCCTACGCATAGAGTAAGGTAGCCCAAAGGCAAATCGGCCCTGAGTAGTGTAAGTGATAGATGACTTATCAGTCGTTTACTGAATCAAAACACTATGGCCATAGTAATGTAATGTACCTACATCCTCTTAGTTTAGGAAGATGATTACATTGTCAGTTCACAGTGATCCAAAACACATATACTAGGTTGGGATTGTAAGATACAAGAATCTAGTAATGTAGGACACGACACTATGCTCGGTTGGTTAACGGAATCGGTCACTCAACCAATCTCTTCGACGAAGGGAGGGCCATTCATTGAAAAATGAATGTGCGGGGGACCGCATTATTAGTCCGTGGTTGGCAGAAAAGCACCCGAGTGATGTTTCTCCTCCACAACCTGACAACCGAAGAACCAAGATTTGAAAGGGAAGAACCTGGACCGTCTTACTTCTATTTGTGTAAAAGATGTTAAAGCTGTGTATGTAATTCTTGTACTCTCATACTCTGTTATTCATTTGAAAAGTTAAAGTTATTTAAATTGGGAAAAGCTTTAAAATCATATTTATATGTTGTACTTTATTTCAAAAAGAAAAGAAAAATTTTGTTACTATGTTATTTACTCGTTTACTTTGTTCAAAAGTTGTAAAAATTAGAAATTTTTATTTTACGTAGATGTCAGGTCGTTACATGTGGTATCAGAGCTACCAAGTTTTAACTCTGGAACCTATGAGCTCATTTACTTTCCTTTTCCAACATAATCTCATGTTGTGAAAATAATTGTGTCAGGATGGTGCGTATCAGAATGACAGCACGAAAGTCTGTTATAGGAAATGAGCGCTACCTGAAGGCCAAAAAGGAAAAAGAAGCTATCGTTAGAACCATCCAAGGAACCAATTACGACAACGCAATCTGGTTGAGTGATACTGAAACCTTCAGTCATGCACTTTCTCGGATTAGTCTTGAGAAGAGAAAGATGAAGATGGAAGCGATGTATAACTACCTCCCTGCAATGCTACCTAAGGAATCTGATATGTTACCACTCTCCAGAGATATGCCATCTGAAGAAAGTACAAATCTTGCACTTATCTTTAGGGATCCAAGGGTTCAACCTCTAGCTGAGATTATTGAAATTTCTTCGAGTAACGAGTCTGAAGGCTATACACCTAAGACACCACCCATGGAGAAATGGTCTCATGAACAAATGTCTGCGAACATTGTTGATGAGCACCACAATGATATTGCTATAAGCAATTATGTATCGGACAATAAATCCGAAGGATACTACCCATTTTGGGATAGGTATGAGCAAATTAGAGATGAAGAAAACGAAAGAGATCAACAATTCTCTCAATCCGTAGGATATACCCCCTTAAGTTACGAGTCTGAGGGTGAATCTTACTCCCCTCTTGACTTTTTGAAAAGTCCTTCTATGTAATCAATGGAATATTGATTCCTATTAATATGAATAAAACGAAATTTTTCATCAATTATGTCTATTGTAAACTTTGTTGTTTATATGCATGTGTTTTTTTTATAAATATATATTTTACTTAAAAGTAAAATGATAGTAAAATTAACATGAATTAAATATTCAGGTTAAACAAATCTTTTAATAATGGTGAGAACTTACGAAAGATCTCGAAGCAATCCTGGAACTAGTCGAGAAGTCGAACAAGAATCAACAGGAATGGAAGCCAAGCTGGATCAGATTCTGGCAAGACTGACCAATCTTGAAAAGGCAAAAGAAGTTGAGATACCAATCATCAATAATGAGGAGGAAAGTTCTTCGCATGGAGAAGACATTAATCATAACCATGAAAAAGAAAAGTCTCCAACCTTGTCAATTGAGAAAAAGAAGAAACAAGTATCCACAGAATTAACAAGGGATATGAAGAAGATATACCCTCCTAAGTTTGACGAAAGTGCCGGAGGTGACGAAGCTGAAATATGGTTAGTACAAATGAAAAAGTACTTTGAAATAAGAAATTATGACGAAGTTACTAAGGCAGCTTGGGGTGCATATCAGTTAGCGGGTGAAGCTTCTAACTAGTGGATGAACAAGAAACTGGAATTAAACATAAGCTCGTGGAAATTGACATGGAATGAATTTGTTGAAATATTCCGAAAGAGATGGTTACCCCAACTCTTTTATGACCAAAAGTTAACTGATTTTGAAGAATTGAAACAGGGAAACATGACAGTACATGAGTACTGGGAGAAGTTTACTAGACTTCTTCGCTATGTTCCCATATACCATAAGGATGAACGTTTTCGTATCAGAAAATTCATCTTAGGTCTCAATGGTAAGATTGGTGGAGAAGTTGATATGCATGGACCAACAACTATGGAATTGGTATATGAAAAAGCTCTTAAGCAAGAACAGAAATTGAAGACAGATTTTGCAAGGCAAGAAAGAAAAGAACACAAAAAGGAGGCTGGAGTTTTTAATAAAACAATCCCTAAGAAAGAAGAATCTTTACAAGGTGTTGCTAAATCAAAGGGGAAAAGATTTCGCTATGGTGGAAAAGATTTCAAAGGTGATCGCAAGAGAAGCAATACCAACACTGGCAACGTTAACAAAACCACTGCGAGTTCAAGCAAAACTGGAGAAGCTATTGTGAAAAGAGGTCCAAGATTGGGGTGTTTTATTTGCAAGGGAGATCATTATGCAAATGAATGTCCCAATAAGACTTCAGGAACTCAATCTCATGGCAATGCGCTACCAAGTCAGCAAGCAATGTTTCAACAGAGGATTCATGCCGCTGTTGATGATCGTCAAGCTGAATATCAAATAACTCCAATTGAAACACCAGGTACTTTATTTGGTTTGCCTATTTCTATTTTGATTGATACTGGTGCTACTGAAAACTTTATTTCTCCAAAGATAGCAAATCAATTAACTAGAAAGGCAGGACACATGGTTATGTCATGGAGTGTTGAATATGCAAACAACACAAGAGCAAGGGTGGACCAATGTCTATTTGAGGCCAAAATTGAACTACCTAGTTTCTCAACCGAAGTCAATCTTTATATTGCCCCACTAGGATCCTATGATGTTATTTTAGGAATGAATTGGTTATGGAAACACAGAGCCATAGTGGATTGTAATACCAAGACAATTGAATGTTTAGATGACTGTAGACATGCAAAATTCACATTATGCGTTCGATCGGATTCAGTCAAATTAGATGTCACATTAGGACCATTCATCAATTAATCAAGTGCATTTTCATCCATTCAAATAAGCATTATCATTCAACCTTCATCTTGCATCATCCACTTAATTAAATAAATCAGGACTTTATTTAAATCAAATCCTAAATCATATTCCATCATTTTCTGATTTAAATAAATCAATTATCAAAGTCTTGAAAGTCAAATAATCTAATCAGCATTAAATCAGCATAATCATCATCTAACCCTAATTAAATGTTAATCCCATCCCACTTGCATTATCTAGATATCTCCACTTGCACAATAAATCAATTTTATTGATTTATTAAAACACTCATTTTCCCTCAACATGACAAGTCAAACATTGCATTTATTGTTGTTTTTCTTGTCCCCCTCTCAAAATTTATTGCAAATTTGAATTTGAATTCTCCCTCTCATGGGTACTCTTCCAAAATCTTGCACATACATCAACTAATCACATGATACAAGTGTCCTCAACTCATTGGCTTGTTTTTGATCCCCATACATTGTCCCTCTTCAACACTTTGGCATTTTGAAAATCTTTTAAATAGGTGTTTCATCTCGAGCAAATCCCACAATTTCATGCAAGGTTACTTCTCATTTGAGATTTGGATCTTGTTCATCATCACCCACCATCTTCATTTTCAATTTGAGCTTTGATCAAGGGTTGGGAAAGGGTCACTAGCACATGTGACACCAATCCAACTATGGAATAGGTAACTTGTGATTGCTTTCATGATGCTTGTAGCTTTCTTTCATCCTTTTGTTACATGTTTTAAGCACTTTGCAAGGTATTCCATAGGAGTGTTCTTGAAGGATTTGTAGGTGCTAACCCTTGTTTGAGTTTAGTGTTTGCAGATTTTTAAAGGCACCACATATTGGCGCTAGAAGGAGGGCCTCCATGGGAATGAGTCTTTGTTTCTGTTTTTGATAATGAGTCTCTTTTTGTTTTACAGCGTAACTTCTTTGGATTCAATCTCTGATGATATTTACTGCAAAGTTTTTGATGTTAATTTTCTTTCAATCTTCACTTCCTGAATCATCACTGATTTTTTTTTCATCACTGATTTTTAGTTAATATTTGTTGAAAAAAA
>VDFB02386503.1:0-22286 GCA_007258455.2 Sequoia sempervirens | reverse complement strand
AAGCATCTTCCGGAATAGGCTAACGGTCAACTGAATTGATCACAATTGAGAAGGGGACATTACACTTTTGGCCAGCTAGTTGAGGTTTTTGGTAGCTGTTGTCTTCACAAGATCTGTTCAGAATCCTCCTAGCTACGTAGTGAATCCAACTGTCAGCCCTTGAGATTTGTCAAATGCCCGTAGATGAAGAATCAGCGGAAAATGTTGAGGGATAAAGGCAAGCAGAAAAACGGCTAAGTATGGAAAAATGCACCTTCCTTGAGAAAGACACCCTTCTATTGGAGGTCTTAGAACAGTTTTCTAGGTTCGTCACTCCCAGGAACATCTCTTCTAAGTTGTTCCATCTCCACGATGAGATCATCGGCGCATGCATCAGAGCAATCCAATTGTTGGCAACGAGGGTCAAAGTGGAGCATTTGGTTGAAAGTTACAAATTGCAAAATCATTCTCAAGAGTGCAATTGTGCCCCTGCAGGCCAAGGGCGCCCTTGTATTTGAGGTCCTTAAATCAACTTTCAAAACTTGCACATACAGTCATCCTTTGCGGAATTCTTCCAGCCATGCATGACTAAGTTTGGTGTCATAGGCACTATTTTTGAAAAAGGCACCCTAGTTTTTGAGGCATCAGACTCAATTTTTAGCACTTGCAGCTCCCAGCAACATCTCATCAAACTTGTTCCAACTACATGATGAATTTGTCAAGTCATCTTCAGGATCAAACAAAGGCTTCGGTGACGTTTGCAAGGGTTAAAAAGTTGAAAAGTTTCTAAGTGTGAGTAATGGCACCCAAAAACACAAAATTTGACTTTCGAAATTGAAGTACATGCTTTGGCCGCCCTATAAAGGTGGAGTCAATTAACTAAATTAAAATAATATTAAAACTTTAGTTTTAAATGTCAGTTTTACTTGCCTGTGACGTATTTTTGTTGTGCATGCTGGGTGGCGCCCATTCCAAGGCTGTCTCTATTTTTGTTAACTAAGTGCGGCCCAATGAGATAATTGCACCCAAAATTTAGGTTTTTTCCTACATGTGATGCCTAAACCCTCAAAAATTCTTTAAATATGCATTTAGGCGTCCATTATTTTCACAATAGGTTGAAGGCAAACACATATTTTCTTGTGCAAGCAAGATCTGAAGGCGCTACAGGTGATATTTTTTAGTGTTCTTCGCAGATACAAGTCCAAATTGTTCAACAGACTTTATTCAAGGATAGGCGTTCTTTTTACAAAGGCAAAATATAACTTCTATTTTCTCTCTCTATTTCTTCTATCCTTGTCTTAGGTTTTCTCTCGCATGTCCAAGTAAACAACAATTTTTCACAGTTTTGATCATCTGGGTATATTGTGCACAACCTTCTCTACAAAACCCATGTGCTAGAATTTTTCAGGAAAAATTGCTTCGTAGCTTCACTTTTTGAAGCTTTGCAGTTTTTCAGAGATTCCTTTGCATGGTAGAGGAAACGTCAATATTTTGAAAAACGAAGAATCTAGGCTTGATCGGCACATTGGCGGCTACAAAACCCATATTCCAAAAAAAATTTGGAAAAAATTGCCTTCGTAGCCCCGCTGCCCCCTTTTACTTTTTTTCCGAAATGTCTTTGCATGTGAAGCGAAAAGGCGTTTTTTTCGAATTTCTAATGTTGTGTGTTTGCTTAGAATTATTTTCTCTACAGAACCCACGTCTCAAATTTTTTTATAAAAAATGCCCCTTGATAGGATATTTTTAGCCTCACTAGGAGCTATTTTAGCCTCACCGGAAAAGTTGTCAAAACATAGTCGTGTTTACAGTCAAAAAGCTAGTTTTTCAGAATGCAATTCACTCAAACTGAATTCAAGAACAAATCAGTCTTAGTTCATGATTTCATCAGAACGACTAACACAGATTTGCATCAGGTGGATCTAGAGGTTGACTTGAATGCTTTAGAAATGAGCCAGATCATAGTTCAAAACATCAGGGAATCTGGGTTGCTAGAGGCCGCCTCACTTCCCATCGCAGTACAGTGTATAGAATTTGCAATGGCTTGTGTAAAAGAATTACAACTCTACTACACAAGAAATTCAATCAGTGGATGGACGAGTGATATGCAGTATCAAGCCCAAGGACATCGAGAAGTGCTTCGATATTCCTTTGAATCTGAATAATTTGGTCATAACCATGGAATAGTGTGAGAAGGCGTTCAATGCTGATAAGGAGAAATGTCAGAAGAGAATGGCAGAGAGGTGGCTTAAACAAAAGAAAGTTAACTTGCCAAAGAATGTGGGTCATGGAGAGTTCAAAGATGAATATGCGGTTATGATTACCCTTCTTAACTGTGTTTCCGGTCAAGCAAATGCCGACAAATTCTAGCCTTGGATGTATTACATCATCGCTCAGATCATCAACAAAAAGGAGCATTACGATTGGGCCTCTCTGATCAGCGACATTCTCCACAGACAAATGACCGACTTCTTGTTTGCTCATGAGTTTCACATGTGTTGTACCTCGT
The DNA here is from genome assembly GCA_007258455.2 of Sequoia sempervirens. Lineage (NCBI taxonomy): Eukaryota > Viridiplantae > Streptophyta > Pinopsida > Cupressales > Cupressaceae > Sequoia > Sequoia sempervirens. Next base: position 19,801 of record VDFB02386503.1, on the reverse strand, counting down.
GTATCTAATAGCCTTCCAAGGCCAGTTTAGAGGGTTGAACACTATGGGGATTCTAAGTGTACAAAAAGCTCATCAATATTACTTACAGCTTCAATTCACACAGTCCGAGCAACACTTCATGCGAGTGCAGGAAGCATTTTTGATGTACACGATGAGGAATCTGGATCGGGAGTTACATGTACATATCTCAGTGGAAGCCAAATCAGTGATGGTAGAATGGGCAGATTGGTTCATTCAATTCCCTACTTTTACCTACATCCGTGTCTACGGATACGCAGGTCATCCAACCATGTTACCCTGTTATCCTTCAGATAAGGTGGTGTTCATGGAATTTCTACAGCAGTTGTACGATGTTCATTCCTATCTACGCAACAAATACAAGCCAGTTGCCACTTTTCCATCACAGATGGGGATTTATAGGTGCAAGACAACAATTGATGCCAAAACAATGGGCCATGAGTTGGCGAGACTTAATCTTAAGTATCTTGACGAGAGACGCTCATATGACCCTTGGGTCACTTTTCAGCACGCCTTGGCAGTCGTTCTTATCACAAGCCTTCTATGGAAGACTACTGGTTCAACTGTGAGGACGAGTTGAGGTGTGTCGGCGCAGCTACAACAGGTTCACCCTTTCACAGATTTTTGTTTTCATGTCAAAGGATGTGGGAGGGTTGTCAAATGATGATGGAGATGTCACACTTCCGCAATTCTTCAGAGAACAAGTTGACACGTAGTCGCTTCCAGCCATCAATTGGTTTTCCAAGGAATGCACATCCATTAAGGAAAGATCAAGCAAGGTTGTCAGAAACAACATACTCTATTTGGATAGCAAGAGGACGAGGAAATGCATTGAATGAATAACTAACATGTTTATGGATGAACTTGTTCTTGGCAAACTTGGAAAAGACTAAAGCTAACATTTCGGAACAATAATCCATGCAAACTAAAAATGCAATGTAAAGACTTGAAATGACCTGAAAATGAAATGTTGCAAATGCAAATTTGGAATTAAGCAATACATGAAATGAACTAATTGAAGCTAGATTTAGTGAAATGCATGTAATGAAAACTCAGTCAACTAATACTGATAGGTAATGGGAGGAAACATAAGCTTAAAAACAAGGTTTTCAGTGCTGTAAAAGGCAACTTCAGGGGTGAAAAAGGACTGATTCGCCCAAGGTGGCGAATGATTCCCAATGGGGATTTTTTTCAAAATTTTCAGAATGTTTCAATTGTTTATGATGCTTTTTATGTTGTATGACCTATATATGAAATGCAAATGCAATTTTTATATGATTTTCAATGATTTGAAATGCAAAAATGCAACCTATATGTATTAGTTTTAGGATCAGAAGTTAAATAAGCAGATATAGAACAATTTAAACAATTTGACACAGCATATACCCTAGGAAAACCCTCCAACTTGAGGGAGAAAAACCCAACAACAATATATCACTTATATATTGAATAATAAACAGCAATTCGCTTTACAATGAGGCCAATTACAAGGCTGAATTAACAGCACCACACTTGATGCAATCCAAGATAATATTGATCTCCTTATAGATGATAATTTCAACCCTCTTGAAGACTTCAATCTCCTGAAGGTAATGCTCGATCTCTTACTATGTGCGAACTTGATGAATGAATGAATGATCGAACAAAGAGAGTGATCACCTATATATACAAAGTGAATGTGACTCCTTAAAAGAGATGTGTCTCTTCTTCAAGAGGTCGGCCACCATGAAGAGTGGCGAATATCAAGGAGAGGTCGGCTACAATAATAAATATTGTTTATCTTTTAAGTGAAGCGCCTCTTCACTAAAAGGTGTCTCCAATAAATTAAATAGCCGTTAGGCTATATTTCATTTATTGCTTTATGAAATTGCAGCTAGAAGCAGAGGCCCGCGATTGTAGTCTTCAACACTCCTTCTCAACTAGAGAGGAATACTTCCAGATATCCAATGTCATCGAGTCTCTCAACATGACATCCACAATGGCTACACCCATTTGTGGAAAAGAGCTCATCACGAAGTCACTCAATGTGATAATATCCATCATGGCTACTCCCATGTATGGAAAAGAACATGTACACAAGTGCCCATCACGAAGTCACTCAACGTGATGTCATCTCAACATGATGTCCACCATGGCTACTCCCAGAGGGTAGATAAGCACAAATACAAGAAAATCATCACGAAGTCTCTCGACATGATGTCATGGAGTCACTCAACATGACATCCACCATGGCTACTCCCAGAGGGTGGAAACCTCAAATTTCTCTCACAGAGAAAGATGCATTAACAAGGGCTTAACCTCAAATTTCTTTCACAGAGAAAGATGCATTAAAGCAAATCATAGAAGATCACTGATGCTAAGTCTCTGTAAGAGACCTGGTGTCTCTAAACCCCCAACTGACACTGAATGATGATGATTTGTTTTGGGTTTTGACATTTTTTGCAATTTTTGACAATACATGATTTTATGAAATTTTTTAAATAAAGGCAGCCAAGCAGGAAAATTACCATAAAACCACAAGAATTCAAACATATTGAATTTTAAAGAGGCTGCAATATAATTTATTAGATAATATAATTCTTACAAGGCTTATTTAACATAAAGCATACCCGATATTAGAAGCATGAAGCCTTATTTTAAATCTGGTATTTATTGGCAGCAACTAGAACCCTTGTAACAATCTGAAAATGTATTTTGCAGCAATATAAATGACTGGTAAAACATTTGTTCTGCCCTTAATACTGACTTCTCCCACTTAAATCTGCTGTAAATGTTCTCTGAAATCCCTTGAATACTGTAGTAGTACTGTAGCAGCACTATTCACAGGTACTATAGCAATTTACTATTCACGAGTACTGTAGCAGCCAACACTAAATGTATACCACAATGCATCTGCAATGCTTTTTTAACCAGCAACAATATAGTCTTCAGATATTCAATATAATCTTCAAACCCTTGATTGAATCCTTCACCAATATGCACAAGTATGACTCCTGAATGAAGCCACTTTGATTAGCAAACTTTAGCTGATCTGTCACAACCTCAGAATGCTGCACACTGAAGAGTTTTCGTTCTCCAATGGCTGGTAATCTGCAGAAACCCTTGTTTCTCACAAACTCCAAAGCTTTCAAGCTTTTAGACAAAGTTGAATAATAATTAGAATGAATTATTTTTGTCCTTTGAAAGCTTTTATAGCCTCCTTGAAAAAATCAACCCATTTTGGCTTTCAAAAATCATTTAAATATTATAATCTTCATCTTGCATTTAATGCCTTCTCATTTCCTTGGTTTATGTGCACATAATCATTTAATATCATTAAAAACACTTTTAATGTGTCATTGGCCCTATTCGAATATAAAGTTAATTTATAACTTTATTTATAACCCTTTAAATTATAATATAATTAATGACACATTTAATATCAATATCTCCATAAATACTCATCCGCTAGCATTGCCAACTGAAACCAACATCAATTTTGTCAAACTCTGAATGATCAGACGCCCTGCCAAAGATAGTAACTCATGATGGCTGACTTACTATAAATAGTACGTACACACCACTGAGTCTAGCAACAACTGCAAAGGCTCAATCAAAGGTCGACACTGCAAATATGCTCTGTTCAGGTGCCCTGCCATTAATAGAAACCCTGACTCTCCCAAAATAGTATCTTACTATAAATAGTAAGTGTGCCAATCTGAGTAAAATAACTTGTGCAAAGGCCAAAACTTGAATCCAGCTGAGGAGTAATGTCTCTAATCACCGGGTAACTACCACAAAAGACACTCTATCCATAACTATCAGCCTACGAGGGTCAAAATAATAGGCTAACTCCTCAATAAACAAGATCAAGCTAAAACAGGGACATTACAGTCTCCCTCTCAGCTAGGGCTTCATTCTCCAAAACTCCAAGCTTGTCTCGAAAGTGCACAAACTTTACTCTGGAGAGAGGCTTGGTGAGAATATCAGTGGTTTGCTCATCAGTGCAAATGTATCTCAACTGGTTAGCTTTCATCAATACCATATCTCTGATATAGTGGTATTTGATCTCAAAATGTTTTGTTATGTCATGAAACACGGGATTGACAGAAAGCTTCACACAACTTTGATTATCACAATGAATAATAGTTCGCTCCAATAATTGCCCAAACAATCCTGCAAGGAGCTTCCAAAGCCACACTGCTTCTCGAGCTGCTACACAAGCTGAATTATACTCTGCCTCTGCAGTGCTTAGTGCCACTGAAGATTGCTTCCTGCTACACCAAGAAATCATAGCAGATCCCAAACTAAAGCAACATTCAGAGGTGCTTTTCCCATCAACCACACTCCCTGTCCAATCCGAATCAGAATATCCTTGCAACTTTCCATCCACACTAGAAGAATATCTCAAGCCATATCCAACTGTGCCACGCAAGTATCTCAAGATATGCTTAGCTGCAACTAGATCAATTTTCCTTGGTTCACAAATGAACTGACTAAGTGCACTCACTGCATAGCAAATATCTGGTCTAGTATTGACTAGATACATCAACGATCCAATCAACTACCTCTACATAGTAGGATCCACTAGATCTGAACTAGCTGCAAACTCACTTAGCTTCTTCAAATTGGTTTCCATTGGTGTAGACATGGATTTGCAATCCATCACACCAAATCTCTTCAAGATGTCTATTGTATACTTTCCTTGATTCCAAATGATCTCATTAGGCCTCTGCCACACTTCCAATCCTAGGAAGTAATGCATATATCCTAGATCCTTCATCTCAAATTCAAAAGCTAACTCCTTGCATTTGATAATGAGATATTCTGCTCCAGTTAGAAATAGATCATCAACATAAAGAACCAAGATTAATGCCTCACCATCAACTACCTTGAAGTACAGATTTGAATCAACATCATTCTTGGAGAAGCCCAAGCTCATTAGGTATCGATCAATCCTCTCACACCAAGCACGAGGAGCTTGCTTAAGGCCATACAAAGCCTTCTTCAAATTACAAACATGAGACTCCTTCCCATGAATCTCAAAGCCATCAGGTTGCTCAATATATGCCTCTTCTTCAATTACACTATTAAGGAATGTTGTCTTCACGTTCATTTGATATAACTTCCATCCTTTAGCTGTTGTAATAGCAATGATAATCCTGATGGATGTAAAACAAGCAACCGGAACAAAGGTTTCTTCATAATCTATTCCCTCTTTCTGAGAGAATCCTCTAGCCACAAATCTAGCCTTGTACTTCTCAATGCTTCCATCAACTGCATGCTTGATCTTGAAAAACCACTTTGACAATACAACAGATTTTCCTTTTGGTCTTGGTACAATATCCCAAACATCATTCTTGATGATAGATTGATAATCTTCAGCCATAGCATCTCTCCATACTTGCTGACTTGAAGCTTCCTCAATACTGGAAGGCTCAGATTCAATGATATGACTCATTAATGCAACATAGCTTGGATACTTCTGTGGTCTTTTGCTTTCTCTGAATGTTCCTCTAGGAGCTGCAAACTTTTCTACCTCCTGCATTGTTTGCCTAGCCCATAGAGGTCTCTTTCGACCTATGACAATGTCTCCTGGCCCATCAGTTGGTTCCAAAGGCTCAACTCGATCACCATCTTCTTTCGGTTCAGTAGACTCCCTCTGATTTTCAGGAATATGATAATTCCATGTCCTAAGGAGTCTCTTGGTCTTCATTATCTATCTCCATGTATGAGCCTTTAGATCTCTTGAATTCAACATCTTCCTCAAAAGTGACATCCCTACTAATCACTATCTATTTCTGACCTGGAATGTAAATCCTGTAGGCTTTTGAAGATTCACTGTAGCCCACAAATATTCCTTTCTTGCCAGATGGTTCCAACTTAGTCCCTTTATCTTTAGGCACATGAACATACACAGGACAACCAAAGATTCTCAAGTGACTAACCTTAGGCTTCACACCTGTGAAGGCTTCTTTAGGAGTCATGTTCTCCAAAATACGATGAGAGCTCCGATTTTGAACATACACTGCAGTTCTAGATGCTTCTGCCCAAAGGAAGGTTTGCAAGTCTTGATCATGGATCATAGCTATAGCTACCTCAACAATGGATCTATTCTTCCTTTCTGCAACACCGTTTTGCTGTGGATTGTAAGGGACACAAAACTGAAATATACCGAGCCAAAATTTTTTCGTTTTTTTAATTTTCAAATTACAACAATGCACCCGTTAAGGTTAGAAGATAAACCGAAACGTGCAAGAAAACAACTCTAACCAGAATGGCGCCGATGATGGCGAGCATTGGTCAGAGGATCTAAAGAGAATGCTTAAACTGTAACTCTAACCAGAATGGCACCGCTGAAGGTGAGCATTGGTCAGAGGGTCTTCTATTCTAATTTGCAGAAAGAACTCAACGTCAAGTATGTGCTACCCAATCCAATGCGGAGTGAGGGGCGACCATATGACGGAGTGAATACAAAGCAAATGCTGAAAGAGAAATGCTGAGAAATGAAACTACTCGACACCCAGAATGTGCTTGCTCATCCAGAGTGGACAGTAGCGACCATAGGGCGGAGTTATCACTATTTTACTCTAAAACTGAAAGTAGGAATGATTATTACAAAATAGGACAAGCAATATTAAAAGACTGGTCAGTACTACTGCCAGTTTACAAAGATTATGATTGCCTGCAATATCAAGATATCATATGCTTGTCAAATAGTACGATCAGCCAAGAATCAATTACAATCCTTAAGAATTAACGGTGTCCAATCCACAAAACAGAAATGCAGATTTCTGTACACTGGTTTCTGTCAGATCTGTACTTTAAATGATAAATCAGCAGTTCACAAATTCCCAAAAATGTTCACAACTTGCTCAATAAGCATCCGATTGACATGCCACAGAATGCAAAACACTCAGAAGACCTAGGCAACCAAGTTAGACCCTTGAAACTGAACCAAACCCTGCAGATTTAATTAACACGGGTTCCAATGCATATGCTAGTGGTACGGCCTAGGACAGAAATTCGACTTCCTCTTAAAAATTCAATATTCTTTCTAAAAATCTAAGATCTGGAGGAAATGGGCGCCTATGACAAACTTATCTAATGATGCAATACCCAGAATGATATTTTTGTCTTTTTTTGAAATATGATTAAAACTTCAAATCTGCTGTCTACAATAATGCAAAGGCTGAAACATGAATATGCCAATCTAATCTAAGTTTACAATAAACTGAACATACAATGAATGAACTAAGATGCACTCACACATAGACTGAATTCACCACTAGATGTTGTTTCTCAAACACGAAGTGATGCCCAAATGCTAGGAGGTCTTCATCCCTCGAAGTGATCCAGAGTCAATCCGGCAGCATAACGGTGTATTTTTCCAAGATGAAGCAAACTGATGCACAAGCCCTCTTTTTATAAGTTTCGTTTGACTTCACGAAACCCTAAAATCTTCTTTTAGGTCAAATTCCCTGATCTCCTCAAGAGGGCGATTTCCTTCAAAGATTAATAAATGATATTTTGAATTAAAAGCCAAGTTTCTGAAAAAGTGCGCCTAACATAAGCTGTTTGACTTAGGCAATAATTAAAATAACATTTAATGAGGGCTTCTACCTCCCTCAAAGGCCCTTTTAAAACATCTTTAAGTCATTAATTTAGTTCGTCAACATTAAAATATAATATTTAAATGTGCCTTTTAATAACTTAGCTATCTTCCCGAGGTGCATCGAAGCCAAAATCGGAAATAAACATCTAATTCATCAAAACAGAAGTCAACCGAAATAACTCATCTCGAAGCCAAAATAGAATTTACTAAAAATAGTAATCTCAAAAGTACTCAATGCCGACGTGACATTACCATACCCTCCGAAACCTGTATGAATCCAACATTAAAACTATCATCTCCCGAGCAATGACCTCCTCTCTAAAATTAGGAAACTCCTAATTTTAACTCCTCGACTAGCCTCCTGCTCCTAAAGAAAGGCTAACGGTCAATTTAAAATGTCAGCTTGAAAAGGGACATAAATCATTTCCCAAGATCGCTTGTCCTCGCCAGTCTGGAACTAGGATGCCGCAATATCTCATCACTTTCCCAAGTTGCATCCTCCATAGGCGTGTTCTTCCACTTTTACCAACATTCTCTGATAGTTCTAGCCCCTCATGAACGCTCGACATCAAGTAGTCCCCTGAACTAGAACCAACTGTCCTTCTTCATCCAACGGTGGCAACTGTGAAGAAGCAACCACATTGTGTCCAAGTGCCTTCTTGAGGCGAGACACGTGGAAGACGTTATGCACTCTGCTATCTGAAGGTAGCTCTAATTCATAAGCTACAGCCCCAACCTTTCTGATGACCCTAAATGGTCCATAGAAGCGAGGTTTTAGCTTCTCAGCTCCACTCTTCTTGAGAGTAGACTGTCTATAAGGTTGTAAACGGAGATAGACCATATCCCCAACCTCAAACGAACGCTCAACACGCCTCTAATCAGCATACAACTTCTGCTGATTTTGTGCAATCTGCAAATTATCCTTCAAGGATCTCATTATGTCTTGACTATGCTGCAACAACTCCTTGGCTAATGGTGCTTTGCTGTCACCAAACACCAAATCTGCAAAACTGGGTGCTTCATACCCATAAATTGCCAAGAAAGGAGACATTTTGATTGACATATGGAAGGTAGAGTTGTAGCAGTACTCGCCTATATGCAGCCACTTAACCCAAGCTTTCTGCTGTTCGGACACATAATTTCTCAAGTAGCCTTCCAACCACTTGTTCACCACTTCTGTTTGCCCATCAGTTTGAGGATGATAACTCGTGCTTGGAGTGAGCACAGTACCACTCATTCTGAAAACTTCCTGCCAAAAGGTACTTAGGAACTTGCTGTCCCTATCACTTACAATATTCTTTGGCAACCCATGCAGCCTAAACACTTCTCGAAAAAACAAATCTGCAACTTGGGCTGCAGAAAAAGTACTGGTAATGGCAAAGAAATGAGCAAACTTGGTTAATCTGTCAACTACCACTTAGATACAATCCTTCCCTTGGGCCTTGGGCAACCCAGTGATAAAATCCATTGAAATGCTTTCCCATTTTTGATTGGGAATTGGAAGTGGTTGCAGCAAACCGGCTGGCAAAGTATGCTCATTTTTATTTGCTTGACAAACAGGACATTCCTGAATGTAGCGTTGAACCTCCCTCTTCAAACCTTTCCAAGAAAACCTTTCTCGGATCTGCCTATAGGTCTCGAAAAAACCTTGGTGACCAGCAACTGGAATGTCATGAAAATTCAAAAGAATCTTCTTCTTGAGCTTAGAATCACCCACCAGAAAGATTCTCCCCTTATACTGAATCAATCCCTCAACCACCTGATACTTTTCATCATGGAAAGTACCTTCCAGGATGCTGGTTGCAAACTAATTTTTTGCATAATCAGCAAGCAACATGTCTCTCCAATCTGCAGTAAGCTCACACAATGAGCTAAGATGAGGCCTTCTGGAGAGAGCATCGGCCACGACATTATTTTTTCCTTTGACATATTCAATGTCAAAGTCGTAAGCTTGAAGCTTACTCACCCATTTTTGTTGCCTCTCATTTAAATCCTTCTGGTGCATAAAATGCTTGAGGCTATTGTGGTCTGTTTTAACCACGAACTTATTCCCCACCAAGTACTGCCTGAACTTGGCTAATGCATGCATAATGGCAAGCATTTCTTTGTCATAAATCGAATAGGATCTTTCCACACCCCTCAATTTTCTGCTCTCAAACACGATAGGGTGTTTGTCTTGCATCAGGACAGCCCCCACTCCTTCACACGATGCATCACATTGCAGCTCGAATGGCTTGGAGAAATCCGGAATCGCCAAAACTGGACACGAGCTCATGGTCTTCTTGAACTTATCAAAAAGCAATTTGAGCCTTTTCGACCAAGCAAAGGCTCCCTAGTGAGATGGGTGGGGCGCGTGCAGATGCCCTTTGCAGTCTCGATAAAAACCACAGAGACCGAAGAGCCTTCTTGAGTCGAAACTCTCGGAGGTGGCCAATCCAACTCACGCTTTGAGTTTTCCGGATCACCTTTACTCCTCGGCCTTGATTAGCCGGCCCAGAAGGTGATAACTCCACCATTCCAAATTCATTTTAGAAGCTTTGTAAAGCAGGCTCTCAGTTCCGGCAATCAAGGCACTTCCCTCAAGTGCTTGAGGTGATCACTCTCCGATGTGGCAGCCAGATGGGAGAATGTCATCCAAAAATGTCGGCCTAAAACCTTACGTGGCCTGATTACGGAAGACTACGGTTCCTTCTGAAGTGAAAGGTTGCAGATGTTAGTCAACAAATGGCATGACTAAAATTGAGAATAGCCATAGTGACATCGAAGCTATTTTTTCCTTGATCCCCTCATTCGTATCTAATGGTAACCCGATCTCAGATCAATCTTCGAAAAGAACTTAGCCCCATGTAGCTCATCAATGGGCTCATCTATTCTGGGAATGGGGTATCTATTCTTGATGGTGCTTTGGTTCAAAGCACGATAGTCCACGCACATGCGCATGGTACCATCCTTCTTTTTCACAAGAACCACTGCAGATGCAAAGGGGCTCTTGCTTGGGCGTATGAAACCCATCTCCAAAAGTTCTTGGATATTCTTCTTGATCTCATCCTTTTGCCTCTTCGGATACCGATATGGAGTTGTGATCACCGGTTTAGCTCCTTCCTTGAGCTCTATGATGTGTTCTGAACCTCGATCAGGAGGAGGTCCAGGAGGTAAATCAGCAAACACTTTACTCTTTTTGGTGAGTAAAGATTTGATATCAGGAGGATGCTCTACTTTAGTTTCAGCTGGACTCGCTGGAAGAATCATGCACTCAGCAGCCCACTCCACTTGATCATGACGTATCAACTTCGCCATCCTCTTGAATGATACAATCCGAGGGCCACCATTTGACATTCCTCTCAACACCACCTTCTTCCCATCGGATTGAAACTTCAACTCCATAGTTTGCAGATTTAGAGAGATCTCTCGAGAGATCGCAGCCATTGAATGCCAAGGACAGCATCCGTATCTCCAATATTGACCACATAGAAGTCATCCTTGACTTCGTAATTGCCCAATTGCATTGACATGTTCGGAATCCTCTTGGTGCATGAGATGTGAAACCCATCCGCAACCATAACTCTGAACCCTTCAAAGTCTTCTGTTTGCAATCCTTTCTTTGCCACCACAACTTCGTCTATGAAGTTATGTGTTGCACCAGTGTCAATTAAAGCAACAATACGTTGCCCTTTGATCATCCCACGAACTTTAAAGGACTCATTCTTTTGGAAGCTCGAAAGTTGAGCTAATGTACCACCACTTTCTTTTTCACCTTCAGACTCTTCTGGAGTATTTTCTTCATCGCTGTCCTCAAAATCAGCTTGCTGATCAGAAAAATCAGAATTGCTTTCATCAGCTGTATAGAACTCAATTTGATGAATTTTAGCACCCTTTGGGCACACATGATCTTGGGACCATTTTTCCCAACAACGGAAACATAACCCCTTCCTTCGGAGTTCATTGATAGTCTCTGGATCCAATCTTGAGCCATGAGGTTTCTGTGGTTTAAACTCCTTATGATGAGGCTTCTGATGAAACTTTTTCCCTCTATCCCCTTTGTGAAAAGCTGGTTTGGAATGGAACTTTGCTTTGGGAGCAGCCCACTCCATGTTTCTAGCCTTTTTCATTGCTTCTTGTAGGGACGGTGGATCAAAAGCTTTGATCCAACCCTTGATTGGCTCCATCAATCCTTCAGTGAATAGGATTACTAATCTTCTCTCTGTGATTCCAGTGACCATAACTGAAAGTCTTTGAAACTCAGCTATGTAGGCATCCACAGTGCCATATTGTCTCAACTGTGCCAACTCCCTAAAGTGCACTTCTGGGTCCTTCTTCTCGAACCTTTCAATGAGTCTATTGGAGAACTCATCGTATCTAGTGATAGACCCATGACCTAAGGTGGCTAGGCCATGGTACCACCATTCATGCGCCACCCCATCTAGGTGTAGCGTAGCGAATCTAATCGCTTCTTCTTCAGCCATTGGCCTAAGTGCCAAATAGTTGTCTAGTTTTTGTAACCAAGCTCGAGCGGAATTATTATCGCTTCCATCAAAATGGGCAAGCGTAACCTTGTTGAGAGCTTGATTCCAATCTCCTTGTGCTGGGGTTCTTCTTTGATCATAGTTTCTCCCTTGGCCTTTATCCTTCCTTCTATACTCCATGTAATCATTGAAAGACATGTCAAGTTTTACTTCATCAGGAAGGGTGTCATACTCTGTACGGCCTATCCTCACCCTCTCCAAGGATGAAACATTTTCTTCGGGGTCAGGCTGTGGGATTGCTGGTGTCAAAAACGTGGGTTTGAATGGTCTAGCAGAAATGTAAGTGTTGCTCACTGCAGGTTGGGCAACATGACCATTGTGCGGGTTGGAAGCACTGTGCTCCCCGGTATGCCCTGTACTGTGTTGTGGAATATTGGGACCCAATCTCCCCAATAGGAGAGAAAACATATCCATCATGGCATCCATCTTCTTATCGAGTCCTTGACCCAAATTGGCTGAATTGTCTATACCCTTCCCACTGTCACCTCTGTTGCCAGAATTTCTTTCATTATCCCCCATTTTTGTTTCTTGTGAAGGCTCCCAATTAGCCCTCAAAATCTCTGAAACTGTTTGACCTTCTGGGGCTTGATGCAACTGTGACTGAACTGTGCCTCTCTTGTATACTCTTGCCAAATACCTCTGTTCTCTGTCACTCATAGAAAGCTGATTTCACAGGATGGCAGGATGCGTGGCTCTGATACCACTGAAATATTAAGGCCAATTTTTTTGTTTTCAATGATTGATTACAAATTACAACATGCACGGGTGGGTTAGATGAAAACCAAGAGCGTGCGAGGCAACTCTAACGGGAATGGTAGCAGGATGATGGCGAGCATTGGTCGGAGGATCTAAAGGGTGCTTGGTGTAACTCTAACCTTGAGAATGGCTTGCGAGGGTGAGCATTGATTCGGGAGGTCTTCTGATCTAGTTCACGAGAGGGAAGGAACTCGGCGCCCAAGTATGCTACCCGATCAGTGCGGGTGAGGCGACCATGGTGAATACAAAGCAAATAAGAAAGAGAAATCTTGAAAGTGAAACTACTCAGGCACCCGAGATAATAACTTGCTCATCGGAATGGGTGATAGCGACCATAGGAGGCGGAGATCTAACAATTACAATAGCAGTGGTACGAGGATTACAGCAGTTCGGATAAGAAGCCCTTGGTACTCTTATCGGTTTGTACAAAATAATAAGAATTGCCTACAATATCTCTTGAATTTAAAGAAGGATCAACATTACTACCCGGAGAAGCACTTTATCAAGTTTGATATTCTTCAAATGTTTCAGTCGAGGTGTTTTCTGTTTTGTTTCAAATCTGCTCAATACAATAATATGACAATATAGATACTCAAATCTCCAAACCCTAATAGCTTGCTCAAATAGCGAGATCTGTTGCACAACAATCCTAACAATATGGCGCTCAAATTTATAACATGAAACCAACTCAAAATGCCCTTAATGAATAATGCACGATTTTCAAAGCAAGTACAATGGTACGGCCTGCTGAGAAATTCGACTTCCTTTTAAAAATTGATGCATCCAAAATAAAATCTGCAACTTTAGACAATGAAGCGCCTAGGCCTAACAAAGAGATATGAAAAGTACCCAGAACTAATTTTTTTGTTTTTTTCAAGCTATGAGTAAAACATGCAATCTGCTGTATGAAAAATGCAACTTAGGAAACCTCTAATATGCAGAAAACAGAAAACTAAATGATTACAATGATGCTTATAATGCACGAACTCAAATGCAACTCACAGTACAATAAATCACCGCTAGATGTTGTCTTGCAAACATGAAACGATGCCCAAACTAGGAGGTCTTCATCCCTCGAAGCAATCCAGAATCAATCCGGCAGCATAACGGTGTATTTTTCCAAGATGATCCAAAATGATGCACAAGACTCCTTTTTATAACTTCCGCTTGACTTCACGAAACCCTAAAATCTGCTTTTAGGTCAAAACCTTCATCTTCCTCAAGAGGGCGTACTTTCTCTTCAAGGCTTTAGAATTGACATTTTAATTAAATATCATCTTATGAAATATTCGCCCCTCCAATCATTGCTTTGACTTAGGGAAATATTAAAATATTCTTTTAATGAGGGCACCACCCTCAATGACCAATTTTTAAACACAACATCAAGTCATTAACTCTAGGCCAAGGTCAACGTTAAAATATAATAATTAAAACGTGACTTTAATTTGAATGACTTAACTTATTTCTCCGAAAGTGCCCTGAAGCAAATACTGATGAAGTCAACTGATCAGTCTGAAACCGGAAGTCAACCAACCTGAGCTCATCTGGAAAACTGCCAAAAATAGAATTTACTAAAAATAGTAAATTCTAAAAAGTGCTCTGAATGCCGAGATGATCATACCACTGCGAAGCCCTCTGAAAACCCAGAAGGAATCCGCCATTTAATCCACCATCTCTGAACAATGACCTCCTCAAAATTAGGAAACCCTAATTTTAACTTCCGACTAGCCTTCGGGTTCCCAAGGAAAGGCTAACGGTCACTGGAAATGTCAGGCTCGGAAAGGGGACATTACAGGATATCATATCCTTGTTCATTGCAGTTTACATTTGGTCTTCCATAATCCATACCTATAGCTAGACAAATCCTCCCATTAACTGGTATAGCATAAATATTTTTCCAGTATGTACTGGTATCATAGAAAATACAATAAGACTGTTTAATTTAACTGTTGTGTTCTTTTTTGATAGTTATCAGTATCACTAACAATTAACAAATGATAATTCAACATACAGGAAAGACACTTAGTTTATTGACAAATAATGTTGAACACAAATGTTATATGCTAAGGTTCTATAATGTATATTATGCATGCCTTATCCATGTTATCATATGAATATTTAAAATTTCCCTATATTTTATATAGCCGTCCCCCCACTGTCCCCAAATTTGGCCTCAAAATCTGGAAACTTGGGGACCTGTCCCACCGTCCCCTGCCGTCCCTGTCCCGAAAACTTGGGGTAACACTGCTATTTATGGATGTATATGGAGGAGAAAAGAATTACACTGAGCCATACTAAATCTCAAACAGATATCCTAAGTGCTATGCTAAAGACATGAGAATATTTTCTGTATTAAACAGGAAAGTATCATTGATAACCTTGGTCTTGATTCTTCATTGCATGTCAATGAGCTTGCTTGAAATAAGAGGAAAGAAAGAATGAAGTTTGCAGAAAAATAAACTCTTCTAGATATTTGAGACCTGTACATACATTGCATGTCAACAAATTTGCTTGAAAGAATTAGAAAAGAAAGAATGAATTTCATAGAAGAATAGTTCTTCTTGATGGATGAGAGACTGTGTAATCAATGAAGGAGTATTTGGAGGAGTTGGACATTACAAGTGACTTTGTCACACACCTGCTAGGTACATATACAATAAATATGTAATATCTATAAATTGAATATAGAATATGAATATAATAATAGATAGGTGTGAATGAATGAATAAGGTGATATGTTATTTATATGTGGATTAAGGAGCACGTTTGATAGGATGTGTCTTGTCAAGGTGAAAGGTCACATCTCTTGGTAACAAACATTAGTAATTAATCAGAATTAGTTAGATATATAACAGACATCTAGATTGGAGTTATATTTCCACTAAATGAAAAATTCTATTAAACATGAAACCCATTTAGGTGAAACATATTACTAGATAAAGCCATGGCAAGACAAGATTAATAACTACTGTTATGAGTTAACTGCATTGTGCTGATCACTTCCTCCTTGCAGGAAGAAATTATCGCAGTTTCTGTTTGCAAAGTAGAAACTGTGAACCGAATCTTTTTGTAGTCATTGTCCTTTTCTCTAATAGTAAAAAAATTGGAAATGGCATTTCAATGCCTTGGATTCTTTCTGCTGATTTTTCCTACTCCAGAGCAGTTGCTAGAATTTGATAAGACATTGTAAGTCTTGACTTTGAGTAAGTAGAATTCCAAAGTGAGTCCAAGTGTGCTGGAAGAATGGGTTTGTGGTTGGAGTACTAATTATTTTTCACCACAGATGCACTCTTGTTGGAGTTGTATAGGTTGAGTAGGTACTGATAGAGATTGATATAATTCAAGCTTCTAGTTGCGAAGATCGAACTAATTGTACACAATATGTATAATGACTACCAACTGAGATGGCTATTACAAGTTCTTGGAGGGTATCAGATAGCCTTGTAGACTCCAAAGTGGCATCGAGATGAAGAATTGTTAGAGAGGCAAATCAGGCCCCACAATACATTTAAATGTGTATTTATATTAAGGGCTTGGTAATGCAGATATATTGAATACACCTTTTCATTATTTTCTTAATAAGGGAACGCCCCAATGTACTCTAGAACAATGGAGTAATATACTCCATCTTGTTGGCTGTACATTCCTGCACCTGGTTATTTGTGTGCCACCATTATTTTCTGTACTCTATTGGTCATCTGACTGCCATGATCACCTTGCAATGGTTATTGTATGAGTTGTCTTCAACAGTAACTTGTTCTTGTTTCATTGAATTTCTTTATGATTGTCTGAAAGTGGTTGAATGGGTCAATGGGATTACTATTTTAGTATTTCCCATTACAATATCTGTATGGTCTTGAAATCAAATGGTATACCTTCGTGCCATTGTATCAATGATAGGTCACCACTACTCAGGAAAATGAAAATATGAATGCTTAAGTGAAGAGAATCTGATGATGATCTTGTATCAGATTGGATGCAAGAGTAGCTATTGAATCCCATAGACTTTGTGTAGACCAGAAGTGCAGATAAAGTGCAGTATAGGTTGTCTGCATTGTAAACAAATAACAGATAGGAATGAATATATGACATTATATTAGAGCACCATGATTATTGTAATAACTTGTTGCTTTGGTAAAAAATAGTGAAGAATGTTTGGAAATGCTAGTCTAAACAATTTTTAATTGCTATAATTAAAATCATATAAAAAAATAAAAAGAATGTCGAGGTGCCAATCTCATCAAATTATGATGCCAGAATAGAAAGACCTTGAAGATTGTGTTTACAAGAAAATTCTATTCCCACGTGGACATGTAGATATATGCCCATTTGCATGCATGGATAAGGCACTCACCAAAAAGTGGAATTGTACAGTAATAGCTGAATACTGCAAATTGATGATTGAAAACATAGCAAAAGCAATATTGATGATAGCAGAAGATTAAGGCATTCACACATGATACATATATTGTAGAACTGAAGATTGAGGAACTCTACTTGTTGCTCTTGGGCACAAAAATAGAGGAAAACGTGGTGATCTAGTAATTATATTCTTGTTAAGACATTAGATGTGTTGAACTGTCCTTGTCAGCAAACATATTGCAAAACACCTACCTAAGAATCTATTGAGAAGGAATGAATGTTCAATTGCGTGCCAGAATTGAGATTTATTGTTAAAAAAGCATAATGGTGCCATTAACTCAGGGGACATAGTTTGGTTGTATAGTGTAGAAAAGCCACAAGCTGGAGGGTTGCTTGAAGGTGTGGAGGTGATAGTGAATGTGTTGAAAATTTCCAGTTGAAGATTAACTGTAAATCAATTACTTTTAGACATATACATTGTGTCATTTTGAAAATATGCTTGTGGATATGTTCCTTGTGGTCTTGATGTGGAAAAACATTAGATGGAAGCTAAAGCCTTCACTCGTATGGATTGTGGTAGACAAACAAGGATGACCAATTGATTGGGGACTCAAATTTTTTATGAATCTACTCAAGGTATATGTGCATCTTTGAGAGTGAACTGACAAAAGGATATCAATTGTAAGACCTGCAATAGCCATGCCAAACATGGATAACACTGAATCACCAAGTGGAAATCCAGACATGCATGTAAATGTCAATTGTGTAGAAGTTATAAGAAACTGATGTACGTGTATACATTATTTAAAGGAAAGAAGTGATCATTGAGTTTATAAATGTGGACAAAACATCACTATAATCGTTGGCCTTTTGTTTGATAAGAATGTGGCCACTCAAACTAATAATTTAGGCTCATGGTGATGTGGTGGCCAAGTGAGATGGGAAGATAGCTATGAATGAGGTTGAAGCTTGTGACATCATGGTGTGAATTGTGCATACCTGTAAATTTCAAGCTACACAAGATAAATATTCCCCCTCTTTTGAAAACAAAAACAAATGGAAAATGAGAAAATTAAAAGGGTAAATATTAATTTCTGTATTTATGCCACTGGAATTCAAAAGAATCCAATTGGTAAAGTCATTTGTTTCCTTTAAAGGTGGCCTTGAGTTCTATCCTTGTTAATTGGTGCTTGAAATCTGAAAAATCGTATTAAAATAAAAGAAAACTTCTATTCTCATGAAGTCATAATGTTATTTTCTGTTAAGAAGTTTGGTGTTAAAATTTATACAATGACATATTAAGATTTTATTTAAGAAAGTTTCTCCACATTAAATGAATTCATAGCAGATTGTTTAAGCCATATGGAAAAGAAGATGATGACCTCTATTTCTCCCGACAAAAGCTAAAGATATTTAGAAAGTTTTTTGAACGAGTAATAAAATTTTCTGCTTAGTCAAAATTGAAGGAGGCCAGGTAAGGAATGGTTTCCCCTTCTATTGACAGTGTTAAAGTTCATGGTAGTTGTAGAAAGGGCATGCTGATGTAACCCATTTTCTGACCATATGAACTTTGGAGGCAACTAGAGAAGGTATGTTTGACCGTTCTTTCTAAAGTGTGATAATTTAATAGATTTTGAGAAGTGGCAACTGATCCTGCCCATAACATCATGAAAGTTGGAGGTACTAGAGAAAGGACAGCTAAACCTTTTCCTCATGACATGAATAATGGTTTTCTTGGATGAGATTGAGAATTTCTCACAGGATGATTTCCAACAACACAGGTATATCATTTGTCATTTCATGAAATTTAGAGGCATGTCAAGGTTTTGAACTTGAGGTGTAGCTTAGCTCATTCGTATGCAGATGTGTAGCTTAGGGTCCAACTCAATGCTTGGGATGTTTTAACTATTGGAAGATGCATTGTTTTTTTGTTTCCATCATTTGTTCTTCCCTCTGGTTAAATGCAAGAATCACAGAGATAAACATTTTGCAGCCCTAGGGGTTGGAACTCTTAGATAAGACTTTTGATCCCTTGGCTTTTGGAAGACCATTCTATGAATTGAGAAGATTGAATATGGAAAATAAAGGGAAGCTTGCTAGGTGGTGAATGCATCTTGTGAGAGAAATTGCTATCCCAAAGTTGAGTTTAAAATAGTGATTGTGTTTTAATTTAAGTTTCTAAATATTTAGTGAGTTGTAATTTAAGTTTGTGAGCAAAGTATTAAAATGGTGTTTCTATTTTTGTGCCAAATTGTTGATGTAGTGAGTAATATGAGAAGTTAATTGAAAATATAGTATTTATATCTATCTTATATGCTTCAAATGCTTAGTTTTGCATTTTGACTTGACATTGTGATTGTTGGTCATTCATTTGACCCTTGAAGATACCATTAGTGATCAATTTTCTTTCAATTTTGAGAACCTTCTAGTTCTCCCTAATCGTAGCATAAGTCATTGGGAGAAAGCATGCATTGCTAGATTTCTCCCTAATGTGCTAGGCCCGTTGGCTTTGTATGTAAGTAGAGTTTCTATGGGGATTAACATTCTT
>VDFB02386502.1:0-28545 GCA_007258455.2 Sequoia sempervirens | reverse complement strand
ACTAGTTTATTTTGTAACATCATTGACAACGGAAACGAGTTCCACAACTTCTTTGGAGATAGATAAATTTTGCTTGGTCACTCAGACATCTTGGGAGTTGGATCTTAAACTTTTACGCATCATTTTCCCATACAACAGGAGTGTCAAACAGTGAAAACAAGAAGTTGAGAAAAATGCACCATAGATTTATTTTGTTAGTCAGAAGCGAGAACTCAAAACTTCTTAGATGTTGGTTTCATCAGATCTATTGACTATGTAGATTGGATTTCCAATCTTGTACCAGTCACTAAACCAATTGGGGGTATCTGCATCTGCACTGATTTTAGAGATATCAACAAAGCTTGTCCTAAGGATGACTTCCCTTTGCCTAACATAGACATGATAGTTGACATGACAGTAGGATATGAAATGTTGTCCCTTATAGATGGATTTTTAGGATATAACCAAATCAGAATTGCAACTGAAGACCAACCTAAGACAGCTTTCACTTGTCCTTGGGGAATGTATTGCTGGAATGTTATGCCCTTCGGACTCAAGAATGCGGGAGCAACCTATCAACATGCCATGACTACTATCTTTCATGATCTAGTACACACTCTTATGGAGGGTTATGTCGATGACATTATTGTAAAATCCAAGACAAGGGTATAACATTTACAGGTTTTAGACAAGATCTTTCAGAGGCTGGAGAAGTATAAAGTGAGACTCGATCCAAAGAAATGTGTGTTTGGAGTCAAGTTGGGAAAGTTGTTAGGTTATATCATTTCTAGACGAGGCAATGAAGTGGATTCGGCTAAGGTAAAAGCAATCATGGACATGCCTCCACCTACTAACCTTAGTCAACTATGGACATTACAGGGAAGGTTGAAATCTATCAGAAGATTTATAGTGCAGCTAACAGATAAGACACATCCTTTTCAACATCTACTTAAGAAAGGAGTACCCTTTGCATGGACAGCTAGGTGTGGAGAGGCTTTTCAACTGATTAAAGAATATTTACCCACACCACCTGTCGTAATGCCACCTATTGAAGGAAGACCATTGATTCTTTATATTACGGCAACCCATTCATCACTCGGAGCATTGCTGGCACAAAATGATGATGAAGGTCATGAAAGGGCAGTCTATTATATCAGTCAGACTTTGGTAGGTTATGAGCTCAACTATAGTACCATTGAACATGCATGTCTTGCAATAGTATTTGCTACTCAAAAATTGAGGCACTATATGCTAAACCATCAAACAATGTTGATTGCTAAAATAGACCCTCTAAAATATCTTCTCAGCAAGGAAGCATTAAAAGGGCGACTGGCCAAATGGGCTATGATACCTAGTGAGTATGATATCTAGTATGCAAAAAGAAAGGATATTAAAGGACAGGTAATTGTTGATCAGTTAGTTGATGCACCCATACAGGCAGATCACCCATTAGTTGCAGACTTTTTGGATGAGTTCATATTCACAATTGACACAAACATAACATGGAAACTATACTTTGATGGCTCACATACAAATCATGGTTCAGGGGCTGGTATACTGTTTATTACACCACAAGGTGATTCCATCCCTAAGTCATTCAGGATTGCATTTCCATGCACTCACAACATGGCAGAGTATGAAGCTCTAGTCATAGGGTTACGTATGGCAGTCAAGTGGAAAATTAAGATTTTACAAGTATATGGGGATTCTCAACTAGTAATTAGACATGTAACTGATGATTATGGAGCAAGCTTCTCGTCCTTAGTCTCATAATCACTAATAATGGCTGCCCATTTAAGAACCAAGAAGTCTGTCACCTGTGTGATGAATTTCATATCCAACATCACTTTTCCACTCCATACTACCTACAAGGTAACGACCAAGCAAAGGCATCTAACAAGACCATCATTAGAATCCTCAAGAAGACTGTCAATGATGTTGGTCGTGACTAGCATTTATAGCTTAACCCTGCCTTATGGTCTTATCGCACAAGTATCTGTACTCCCACTGGTGCTACTCCATATTCACTTATATTTGGTTCTGAAGCTATTCTGCCTATTGAGGTCAAGATTCCTTCCCTAAGGGTATCCCTAAAAGGCCACATTGATGATGAAGAGTACCGAGTATCAAGACTCCATGAGCTAGAATTCTTGGATGAGTGAAGACAAAAGGAACTAGACCATCTTCAAGCATATCATAATCACCTTCGTCATAGCTATAATAGGAAGGTATTGAACAAAAACTTTGACATTGGTGACCTGGTTTTAATGGAGAACCCAAAGAATCAAGCAGAAAGAGAAAAACCAGGAAAGTTTGAACCAAATTGGTTAGGACCTTATGTTGTTACGGAAGCTTTTGGATCAGGAGTGTACCAACTCTCTACTCCTGAAGGGGAACCATTGTCCTCACCAATCAATAGTCTGCATCTAAAGAAGTTCTATGCATAGCTTCTGGGAGCCTTTGTCTTAATTAGCAAAAATACAAAAAAAAATAGAAAATCACAAAAATCATTATCAAGGTGAAAACCTGGAAAATAGGCATCTTGGTAACACCAAAAAAATTAGATAATCTAGAAAATAGTAAAGACAAATCATTCATCCAATAGTGAAAACCACTTCGGTGGTGCTTTGGATAGGTACCATGGTGAAAACCTGGAAAATAGGTGCCATGTGTAGTTAACTTTGCTCCTTTGTCTACTATTATTCTAATCTAGTCCTTATCCTTGTACATAGTCCTTATCATTGTACATAGTCCTTATCATTGTATATAGTCCACGACCCTATACATAGTCCACTTCCCTGTACATATTCCTTATCCCTGTGCGTACTACCTATCCCTATACATATCCTTTATCTTTCATATCCATCGCTTGTATATACCATTCATAATAAGTGGTAGTCTTTCCCATAACTTGGAACGATTGACATCGAGTGCAGTTCATATCCCCCATTTAACCCTATTCATAATCAATTGGTCTTATACTCGACTGGGGGAAAACACTTGACGCATGTCATATTGGTTCTTCCATTGGCTGTGTTGAAGATGTAAAACCATAGAAAAATCCACAAACATCACAAAATGACCTGAGAAAACACAAAAACATTAGAAAACTTCAAAAAGACAAAAAAATCAAAACATTTCAAAAATCCAAAAATAGAGTCAGAGTCAGTCGCACTTGTTAGTCTTTGTCGTTTGTCGAACTACGTTGTCTCTGCGACTGGACATAGGCAAGGCCATTTGCTGATGTGCCCCCGAGGCATTAGGTTAGTCCGTTTAGGTTTGTCTTTATAAAATAATTATTCGATCCATATGTCTATATGATAAGGTCATTGGTCGTGTCGAACTACAAGGTCTCTGCGTGTATTACGTAGGCAAGGCCATCAATCGATGAGCCCCCGAGGCCACACTAGGTCAGTCCATTAGGGTTCGTCACATTCATTTTCACACACGTCTTCTATTTGTAGTCAGTCTTGTTAGTCAAGTCAAGTCGAACTACGAGGTCTCTGCATGTATAACGTAGGCAAGGCCATCAATCGATGAGCCCCCGAGGCCACACTAGGTTAGTTCTTTAGGGTTTTTTCATCACACACAGTTAATTGTCAACACATCATCTCAATTCATGCATCAATCTGGTGAACAAGTTAGAAATGTCTCTAAGCCACATCAAACAACTTGCCAAATGAAACAATCAGCACAAATCAACTTATGTCTACTACAGGATGTGTCCTTCCTGGAAACAGACATCATCATAGCAATCAACCTATGTCAGATTTTTCAGGATGAGTCCTTCCTAAATACTGATATTAGCAAAACAATTTGTCTTATACAGGATGAGTCCTTCCTGCATAATTGACAGGGTCAAACAATCAAACATAGCCTTACACAGGTTATCACATCAACGACATCTAACTCAACGTCTTATACAATACATGTCTTTCTGAAACCAAGCTTTTTCATGCCTTATACAAATAGTCATAACATCGAAACCAGACTCATAGTCTTATCTGGTATGTGTATCTCCTGATATTAGGCTCTACCAATCAATCATTTTATCAATCAAAACAAATCAAACAAACAAGATCAAGTTCTGGCAAATATTTTACTAGCTTTTTGACTTTCTGACTTATTTAGCTTATCTTTTCAGTTGACTTTATTATGGGAATTATGTTACTAGCTTTCTCAAGGATGTCCCATGAAGGATTTAGAGAAGCAACGATGTATCCGAATTCTATTTTCTTTGACTGTTGTCTGTCAACTGTCTTTTACATTGGATTTTGAGTCATGTTACTAGTTTCCTCAAGGATGTCCCATGAAGGATTTAGAGGAGAAATGGTGTCTCATGACCCATCTTTTACTTTGTTTGTTGTCTGTGGTTTTTCCTGACAAAACGACTGGGGCAACTTGTGCCCTTAGTATGAGTTAATGACAATCCTTGTCTACGACTGTCTATTATTAGCAAGTGGATGACCTTGCACACCTTGATTTATGTCATATCATGGTGTTTTTCTCCACTTGTGTTAGTCCTGCCCAATGATGATAAAGTGCAATACCTTTTGTGATATAGTGAAACATTGAAGATTGCTAATACTAACAACTATCTCTTTTCTTTTGTTCTTTCTCGATCTTTCTTTCTGCACTAACAGTTCTTCTTTCTTGCATTATGATAGAGTCCTGTGACACAAAAAATTATACATCATCCTGCATCAATGTACATGTTAGAAAAATACATACATATAGGCATATTTCATATCTAGATCATCATGGCATAATAGAAATTCATCATCAAACAATACATATCATAGGCATTCCATGTACAAAGCAACTGTAAATATATGCATCCTATTACATTTGTATAAGCATCACATGTAGCCAACATTATACATATAACATCATATTGCATCTCATAATTTATAAATTGCATACATCATATAGAATCAACATTATATCATTAGCTGCATAAACACCATAAAATAGACATCATCATTCATCACATAGGCATGTCATATAAACATCACATGTATAAATAAAGACTACATAATCAATACATAGAAATGCATATCATGAGAATCACTACCAAAATCATATATGTATATATATATATAACCATGTCACATCACAATGTCATAATGTATCAATAATACATGGAAGCCCGCAGGCTATAGGATCATAATCCAATGTACCAATGCATCTCAAGAAGTATCCCTATCCTGAACTGCCACTACTATCATTCTTGGAGTGTGTGGAGGAATGATGATGGGAACCCGACAACCTGTGAGCTGAGGGAGGTCTATCATACAAAGTTGCTCTACATGGTTGCTCCACCCCCTTTGTGCTAACTATCCTAGTCTGGGACCTGTTGATGGTGTTTTCTGCACAGCAACAACTCAGACAGAATACAATATCCTATCTCTCTTGAAAGGTAATCTTCAACAATGAATTAATGAAAATCACCCCAAGGTCTCTCGGGTGTTAGGTCATAACAATGCATAAAACAACTCAGATAAAATGTGAAATTGCTGGTAATCACAATCGGACCTTACTACAAGCAAACTGAACCCTTTCAATTAATCAGATCTGACAATATGATGATCTTGAATCCTAAATCTAACTGAATAATAAAGAAATTGCAAAAGATAGGGAGCAAGGAAATAATGAAATATAAACTATTGCAAGGACAAACAATGCAAATGACATATATCTGTAATGGACCTATCTCAAATAACCAATTCCTGTTCGACCCACAAGGCAATCTTACAAGAACAGTGCAATCTTCTGGGGAATACTGATTTTCAAATCATAGACTTGCATCTACAACTGAACTTAAGCACATTTGAATATACGGTCCAGGTTGACTTTACCAGCCTACTACAATCAGATAGTTACTGGGAGTATAGACCAGAGATAGCTACAAACATTCCAAATATGAAATCACATACACCATTTATCCAACTAAACTAATTTAACCCTAGATCTTCAAGCAATGTAAAAGATAGAACAAAAGAACCATGCAAGATGAACTAACACAAAAGATTTCACCAGGAAAACCACAATGCCTCCAATTGTATTAATCACCAAATGCTGCAACAATTCAACTGTTCTGAATATGGTATTTGCTTCAAGAAATTCTAAAACTATAACTATTGCTCCTGCTTTATTACTGTTTTGCTAATGTCTATAGCCAATGTCTTCTAAACCTTACAATGAGGCAAAAATGCCAATTTATACCAAAATTCCCCCCAAAACATGTCGGCCCAGCCAAACATTTTTACAAAATAATCAAAACTGCCAAAACAGGTCGGCCAAGGAAACAAACTAAGGCACACATTTAATGCCATCATCCAAGTTGGCCAAGGCACA
This sequence comes from Sequoia sempervirens, assembly GCA_007258455.2. Classification (NCBI taxonomy): domain Eukaryota; kingdom Viridiplantae; phylum Streptophyta; class Pinopsida; order Cupressales; family Cupressaceae; genus Sequoia; species Sequoia sempervirens. Next base: position 22,209 of record VDFB02386502.1, on the reverse strand, counting down.
GTTCCCAAGGAAGTACGGTCCAATGCATGCCCTATAATAATAGGGAAGCACAAATCTCGAGATAAGCACTAACTGTTGCTTCCTTTGTCCTTCCTCTGCGCTGGTGACCCTTGGACCTTCGAGAATATCCCCTCCAGCTCAGCAATAGGTGGCAACGGCAAAACCCTGAGCCTGCATTTAATTGAATCAATTCCCTCATTGGACCGCTCAACAGTTCTCTTCCAGTCCTTCATGTTGGTCATGTACCTGTCTATTACTGCCAAGTATGTAGCTGCATCATCAAGCAAATGGGAGGTGATGGCTCCATCAGATTCTGGGGCATAAACCTCATGCCACCATTCCTTCAGTTGATCTAAGCTCAGATATTTGGGAGCTATTTTCTTCCTACCTGTCATCACCTCGAAGAAAGCAATGCAACCATCATAGATTGCAGTGAGGTCAGCATCAATGGATTTTCTCCATTTTTGTATCTTCTTCAGGCCTCCCTGCCTGATCTGCAATGCCTCGAACCACTCCCATGGTTCATCCAATTTGGCTGAGGGAAGGATTCCATCTTTGCCCAACTGCTCCCTGCCATGTTCTAAAATAATCCTTGACTTCTGTAGCAGGAGGTCAATATCACTCTTATCTTGAGAGAGGATGCTCTCTAACAGTTCCTTTCCCCGGACTGCATCTTTGCCCACAGACAGGATCTCCTTGATAGCTTCATCTCCTTGTGTCTGGACACCCATCAACCAGTCGGTGGCAGCCTGTGCAGAAGCCTTCATCTTTTCAATCCCGGAGATTGTCTCCTTAGGCAGAAATCCTGGAGTAGCAGAGGAGGAAGGATGGAGAGACTGTAGAGGCTTCATTACCTCCTCCAGACATTTCTTCAGTCTCTCATTCTCTCTTTTCAGTTCTCGTTTTGACTGGGTCTCCTTCTTTAGTCTGTCCACAATCACAGCACTTGACCCTTTGAATTCCTCAATATCCTGCTCTAAGGAGGCCGGCCCAAGGTTAATGGTTTGGACGTTGTAATCCTGGCCTATCACCTCATCTCTCGTTTTGTCTGCAGCAGGGGTGGCAATGTGAACTACTCGGTTACGCACTTCATCTCTTTCTACCCGAGAAATCACCTTTGCAGCCTTCTTCTTCCCCTTACCAATCTGAGACAACATTTCATCCCAATCAAGAGGAGTGTCTTCTACAATCACCTGTTTCTTCTTTGCAATTTCTTTTTCTAGCCAGTCCGGGGCTACAGGGTCAGTCTGGATTCCCTTTCCTCTAGTTTCTCCCGGGTCCTCTGTGGCTTTCTCCTCTTCTGTTGCTGTCACCTCGACTTCCTCCTCGGCTGTTGCCTTGTCATCTTCTTTCTCCGGAGGTTGTTCACCTAGATCATCCTCCTCAAGTTCCAATCCTAGATGCACCAGTGATGGAGTCCGAGCAGGTAGGCTTTCCTCCGGTTCCTATGGTCCGCAGCCTTTCTCACTCTCCGGAGAATCCTCATATTGCACCAAGGGAGAAGTGTGCCTTTCCTCTGTTTCCACCTCAAGCTCGGCAGCCTCACCGAACAATGTTCCCTCTTTGAACGGTTCTGCCTCTCCGCTGATTTCCTGCTCATCCGGATTCTCTGGCTCTGGTATGCTCTGCGGGGGGGGAAACAGGCTTGTCCTACTCAGTGATTGGCAATGTTGGAGAAGAATCCTTTGGCTGTGCAGCATCCTTAGGGGAAGGAGTCCTGGATTTCTGGGTATACACCTTAGTCTTTTCCCCTCCGGAGCTCTCCACATCAACAACTGGAGGTTCATCCTCCGAAGCAGTTTGGTCTTTCTTCTTCACCACCCTTGTAGTTCTGGTTTTCTTTGGTGGTGGAGGAGCATCTTCCTCTTTAGCTTTCTCTGTTTCTTCCTCATCCGAGGACTTGCTGATTGTCAGAGTCTTCCACCTGCGTTTGCCAATTGGTTTCCTTTTTGCTGCAGGCTCAGTCCCCTTAGGACCTCTGACTTTGATCTTGAAAGGGGAGGTTTTAGCCGATTTCCCTTTGGGGTCCTCTTCCCCGGATTCTTCAGAAGTGGACATGGGGTTGAGATTCCCCATCAAATCAAAAGTACAAGGCACATTAGCATTCTCCAACACCCAGACCTCATGTTTAACCCAGGAAAAGGTAAATCTTAGTACTGGAGCCATCAAGTCCTCCAACTCTGTCACCTCAGGCTCATTCCAATCAATATCCGCCACTGACCTATCCTTAATGGACTCATATACATGGTCTTGGACCACTTTCCCGTCATCATCCAGCTGATCCGAAATTAGCTTCACATTATACTGTCTAATTGCTTCTATTGGCAACCGGGAATACCTTTTCTTCCTTGCATCAAGGTCATCCTTGATGTTGACCCAGTAATCCTCCAAATCCTCCTTATGCCTGTATTCCTCGGTAGCTCTTTTTTGTGCCTCTCCGGTTATATCAAAGTTCATTCTCTTTGAGTGGAAAGAGAATCCATATGCGGCTAACTCCTCACCTGTAGTGTGAGCTGATTGGATGGAAGGGCACATCTCCCCCACGCCAATCCCAAGAGGGAAGTCACCTCCAAAACCAGTCTTATGCTTCTCCCTCTTCACCACTGCGTCAAACTCACAAATCTGCCTTACGACCTCCAGTAGCACTATGTGGTCAGTGGGATACCTGGGCAATCTGTAAGGCGCAACAGGGCATCCATCAATCCGGAGATAAGTGAAGGTGGGGAACTGGATAAACCATGCCCCGTAATTCTTGATCAATCCCTTGGCCCCGTCAGACAATCTAATGTGCTCCACATTCTGAAGGGTCCGGGTAATGTGCATTGTAAAGGCATCATTGGCCCTCCTATAATCTCTGTGTCCCAAATGTAGCTCCGGATAGACTTCGTAGATGATATCCTGCCCAATAGTTCCCATCGGAGTCAGTCCCTTGTAAGGATAGGAGATGGCCAATACATACATGATGTAGGAGGACATGGTGAACTTCTTCGACTCCAAGACATTCCTCATTTGCTTGTCTATCTCTGCACTGATGAGACCTGCCCAGTGATAATTTGTTCCCTGACTCATTTTGGTGATCACGTGGACCATCCAACTCTCCAATACTCTGGCAGTTTTAAGTCCGGCCACTCTACTCAGCAGTGTGATGGCATCATAAACATCTGGCCTGAATTTCACCCTGTGCAACTGTTTAGGCAACTTGGAGTAGTGGGATTTCGGCTTCTCCAGCCATGAATTAATGATCTGTTGATCCTTAACTGGCTCATTCTCATAATATGTCCGAGCTGTGTCAATGTTTAAGGCACAGACCGAGGGGAGATCTGGCATACTGAAGGCCCGGGCAATGGAGGCGGGACTGAAGTTTGCCAAGACTCGTCCCTCAGTGCTGACCACCATCTGTGTATCAAAAGCGTACTGTCTAGCACACTCCAAAATCAACTCGTAGCACTGGACCGCTGGAGGGAACCCTGCCACATGCACCAATCCCGAGTTCATCATCCCCTGCCTTAAGGCTGACTGGTCCTTCTCAGCTGTCCTCTGCTTGAACTCTTCGTACCGCCATGCGCCAATGTTGGTATCAGATATCTCAGCCCACACAGAAGATAGCTTACTTTCTGGAACCTGACTCTTCATGTCTAATCTCAATCTCTTTGTCTCAGAAACTGAAGATGCCCCTGCACCACCCTTGGACTTCCCAGCAGTAGCCTTGCTTGATTCGGCCTACACATTCAAGAATCATTATTAGAATTCAATTATTGAGCTCATATCAATCCAAAGGGTTAGCACACGTCACATAAATCCATTAAAATCCATTGCTAATTGCCAATCTTTCAAGATCCGGAGAAATCCAATAATCCAGGAAAATCGTGTAAACTGGGAAAATACCGTCGGGGCGGAATTTCGGAGAAATCCGACCCAGACGAATTCCTGCTGCCAAGGCATGGTTAGCCATATAAATCATTAATACGCTCAGAAAAATCAAAGGATAATCGTTAAATCACTCATTGACAACAAGAAATAAGCATTAAACAACCATTCCATCAATCCTATCATCGAAATATACTAAAGAACACAATCAGACAGGAAATCCAGAAAAATCCGGATGGAACAGATTTTCGTGGACAGCATCAAATGCACCGGAAATTAACCCTGTCCGCGGAATAAGCTGAAACCGGGAAAATCCGGGGGCAAGGAAATTCTGTGACGGCCTCAGGAACCTGAAAATGGCAAAACGTGCACCAAAACTCGAACGACCACGGGATCCCCACTACCTGAACTCAAAAGGTCCTAAAACCGACGATGATCAACAATCTCAAGTATGCAAAGGATTCCAACTCCCAAAAGCCCTCAAAAGAAGGATCCCCATGCTAAAAAGATGATGCCCTAAATCAAATGACCGAATTTCTGCCATTAAAACCAGAGCAAGCTTTAGGGTTAAAATATCGTTTCAGGATTTACCTAAAAGCCCTCTAATCCTCGTAGGACGGGGAAGCCAACACGACGCGGGGTGAAAGTCACACAAGCACGAGATGAAACCATTGTTCTAGCCGAGACACCAAGGAAACCCTAACCTCGCAAGATAACACACTTTACGCCCGAAGCAAACAAGCAGTTCGACCCAGAACAGCGTCTAAGGGACCCATACGTAATCAAAAAGACAAACAAAGCTCATGGGGCATGGGAGATGGGTTTTATAATAAAAACGGATCAACCCCGACTGTATAAATGTGAAAACAAAACCAAAACAAGGGCCGACCCCAAATTTAACAATACCCAGCACAAGAAAATCCCAAATCGTCATGCAAGCAAAGGGAGGAGCAATAAATACATACCATGGATCAAAGCAAGTGAAAATCGAGCTCAGAAAATCAACCCACGCAACAACACGTCCAAGCAACGAGATACCGGTAGCAACACTCAAGCAATCCTCGCGCAAACAACCAAGATCAATTCTCAAAGCTCAATTGAAAATTCTGAATCGCCAGAGCAGAAAGCAAGGAAGCAACGAAGTTGGAATGAATCAGAAAATGCCCTAAATTCACCCTTATACTCGTCTGAGCCAAGGTACCTCAGCCATTAATGCGCGACAAGACATTTCTGACAAGTCTGAAAACCCGAGCCCCAAGTGGAAGTTCGGAAAATCCCAGAATGCGCAGATACACAGATTTTGCGGAAATGCACAAACCAGGGAAATAAGGAAGACCGAGATTTTGACAGAATCCAGGAAAATCCGATAGGACCGGAAAATCCCGAAGCCAGGCAAAAACCCAGAATCGGAGAATCTTGCCAGAAGCGGATAAGGAACCAGGGCCGAAAAAATCCACCAGAGGTGGAAAATCCCAGATCCAGGTGAAAACCCGGACTTGGCCAAAAACTCAATTTCAATCAATTCCAACCTCAAGGCAAGAGCAAAGCCAGCAAGACCAACATGTCAAGACCCTAAAATGATAAATCCAATAAACTCAAAGGTCAAAGACACCAAAAAAGGGGGGTCCCCACTCCAAGTGGGGCGTGTGTGCAAGAACTGCACAACAAATGGTGACTCCACTGGGGAAATGCTCCTGAGCATTTTGATGACAAACTGGAATCCAGAACCCAGAACTCAGAACTCATGGTTTCAACTCAGATACCTAGCCACCACCCTAAGTCAGGACAAAGGAACTCCCAGCCATTCAGACATTCCTATACCAGGGTCCAAGTGTGTGCACGTGCATATATTACCTACCCTCAGCTGCAAGAGGAACCAGACTTGGTATGAATAGGCTACGTAAAGATTCTTACTCTAACGGTAACCCTAATAGAGTCGGCTGTTGCCGGTCGGTGATCCATAGCCAGAAACGAGGTGCTCATTGTGATCCTCTGAACATAGCTCTCACTTGACCCGAGCGTCTATAGCCAGATAGAGATATTGATCCAGATGAGTTGAATTCTTCTCGGGATTTTGTTTTTTTTGTTTTTTTTTTTTAAATATATACTTTCTTTCTTTTCGTTTCTTTATTTTGTCTTGATATTCCCTTTTGCTCAATTTAATTCAACCTGAACAGTTGAAGTTCACACTTTCAATTTGGCGGGCTACAGTGGCACTAAAGCGAAAAAGATTTTTCTGTCAGACCTTATGGGATCTTTTAACTTAGGGTATGTTTAAAGATTAAAGGTATAAGACCCCAACATTCTGTTGAGTGGTGGAAAACCTTCTGCTTAGCACAAAGGACAAATGACATGAGCAGCAGAATCCCTTCACTGCAATGGAAAAATGATCCAAGTTTGTAGAAATGCTCAAGAAACAGTAGACTGCCATCACCGACCCCTGTCTGAATCACATTCCACAATCCAAAGGAGATGGGACCAAAAAGCAAGAACAGCATGAAACAAAACAAACAAAGAAAAACCTACTCTAACCGAACAAAACAGCAAAGCAAAAGAAGGGAAACCTACCCTAACCAAAGCAAGCAAAACAAACAAAGAAAGCAACCTAACTAACTATTTACAGGGCCAAGAGCTGAGAACAGCTCAAGACTGGAAATAATGTTTAAGATACTGCCCATTGACAGGCAGTGGGATGTCCTCTCCCGTGAGAGTCCTCAAACGGAAGGCATTATCTCCCAGAATTTCGGCAATCTGGTAAGGACCAAGCCACAATTTATCAAATTTTTCATGGCTCCCTTTTTGATCATGTGGCTTATCCCAATACAGGACAAGGTCAGAAATCCTAAAAGCCTTAACTTTAGCTCTCCTGTCAAACCATCGCTTAACTACCCCCTGATGTTTGGCAAATTTTTTCAGGGCATTATCCCGTTTTTCTTCAAGGTGCAACAATTCAGCTAACCTAGCTTCCCTTCTATCCCCTTCATCATAAAACTGGTTGATAAATTGTAGAGTTGGGATTTTAAGCTGGATAGGGAAAACTGGTTCCAGACCGTACACTAAATGATAAGGAGAGGTACCAATGGAGGACTTAACCCAAGTACGATCTGCCCAAAGAGCAAACTGAAGCTGGGTATGCCAGTCCTTTGGGTTCCTCTCTAACAGTTTTCGGATGACAGTCAACAGGTTCTTGTTAGAGGATTCAGCTAGACCATTCCCCTGGGGATAATAACTGGATGCAAATTTGACAACAATACCATGATCAAAAGCCCATTTTGAAAATTTCAAAGATGCAAAGGTAGGGCCATTATCACACACAACAGCAATAGGACATCCAAACCGATTCAGAATGGCAGATTCTAAAAAATTAATTACTACCTTTGTTGTACACTGCCTACAAGCAAATGCTTCAGTCCATCTTGTAAAGTAATCAGTTATGGTAAGGATATACCTGTGTCCAGCGGAAGATGGTGGATTGATGGGGCCTATGAAATCCATACCCCATTGAGCAAAAAGTTTTACCTCAATCACAGACTGGAGCGGAAGTGCTGCACACCTTTCTCGTGTCGCTGTAGTCTGACAAGTGTGGCAGGTCCGGACATGGTGATGGACATCCTTGAATAGGGTAGGCCAGTAGTACCCTGCCCTCAAGATCTGATTCGCAGTAGGCAATAGCGGAACCATGACCAGTGCCATATTTCTCATGAAACTCATTTATTACTCTCTCAGCCTCCTGTCTTCCAAGGCACCTCAAATAAATACCTTCGTGATTCTTCTTGTATAGGACAGCTCCTTTCAGCATGAAACCATCACTTTTCAACCTCAATGCTCGCCTCTGAACTACATTTAAATGACCAGGAGCTCGCTGATTCAGCAAATAATAGACTATATCATCATACCAGCCATCTGGGGAAACCTCTTCAACATCATAGTTATGAACAGACAATTCGGGGCCTATCTCCGCCATGGTCTGGGTGAGTCCCACCAATCTACAAACTTCATAGGCTGGATCTCAATCATACTCTGAAGCATACAGTGCCATTTAGCTCTAAAGCACCCTAATTCATTATCGTGATAACTTAGCTAGAGAATCAAGAGCAATTAGAACACCACTTGTTTCAGGAGATGTAATGCCTAAACTCTTCTTTTGTTGCTTTCGAACAGGGACACCGACACACTTTCCACACGTGGATATTTCAGCCTCAACATCCTTTTAATTGGTGCTCATGGCCGATGGAATGCTCATTCCCTCATTCGGTTTTGTGTCAACAACATTCCGGCACATAAGTGATGCGAAGCAAAGGAATGAATGTCTCAACGGTTTACTATAATGGACTCACCAACAACGGAATCTGACAATGGCTCTTTAATCTCGGCGGACTCCTCCAACCACATGAATCCGACCTTAGCATCTGTTTTAACACCAACATTTAATGGCTTCCACAATGCTATAAACCAGTGATGCCGACAGAATTGATGTGAAGGATTTCATCTCTTTCTTGCTGGCAGGCGGCTAAATTTTTAGGATGGCCTCCACTCTTTCTGGATCCATGGCAATGTCTTTCTCTAATATCACATGCCCTAATAACTTTCCTTCTGTGACCCAAAAAATACACTTCTTGGGATTCAAGGAGATGCCAAATTCTCTGCACTTCTGGAACACCTTACGCAGGTCTGAGATGTGATCCCCTCTGTTTTTGGAGAAAACAGTCAGATCATCCATGTAAATGATAATGCACTTTCCTATGATGTCTTTGAAAGTAATATCCATAGCTCGTTAAAACGTGGCTCCTGCATTGATAAGCCCAAATGGCATCCTCCTTTAGGCGAAGGTTCCCCACTTAGTTGTAAAAGCGGTCTTTATGTCTATCCTCATCTTGGACCATCATTTGATTATGCCTGAATATCCGTCCGAGGAAAGAGATTCATCGAGAATCCATTGATACTTAGCACTTCATCAAAGAGGTGGATAATTGTCCTTTAGATGACACATTGATTTCAGAAGTCCACACAAACCTAATTTCACCATTCTTGCTTTCTCCAGCACAGTTGGCTACCAAAGTTGAATGCGACAAGTGTAATCCTAGCCGGTGATGAACTACGAACTTTCAACCGTATGAGAGACTCTTAGTTACGTGTGGTCTCTTGCCCTCTAAAGAACCTTTTGGCAGAGAGGTATAGTGTGAGTTATGATGGATGTATCGTAAGTCTTCAAGTCTCCATAACCCCAGGCCACTATGTCTGGAAAATCGTATAAGGCCCTGATTATTTCCTGTCTTTCTTCAGGTGTACAAACCTTACCAATGAAAACATTCTTCACATCTTCTTCAGTGCCTACATTGTGAGTGTCACACTGCCCACTGATAGACTCTTTCTTAGATTCCTGTTCCTGATCTCTGATTTTGTCCATATCGAAAATCCTCTCCAGCTGTACCATTCCTCTTGGAATAGTATTGGACTTCAAATTCAGCACACCTTCCAGGTCCAATTCTGCTTCTTGAGGTTCTGTTTCGTCAATGATCTGTGAAGCAAAGACATCCGTGTTCGTGATAAAGTCAAGGATATGTTTATCATCCTCAAACACCTGAAAATTAGTCACATTGTGGGGGCGTGGAGATGGGGATCAGATAAATGATGAACCTTTCGAATCCACATTGGGGACCGAGGAGCTACAAGGTGGTGGCAGCAGCTAGAGGTGTGTCTGATTCTTCTTCCTTGGGATCAATTGGATGATATTAAGCGACCGAATCCCTCAATGGGGTCCCACACTCTATGCCTATAATTGGTCATCCCTCTGTCATGGCGAACTCCTTTCTTACTTGTTTAACCACTAATTCTGAGTCACCAAAAACTTGCAGGACCTTGACCTTTTTCTTGAGTGTCATAAGGAGTCCATGAATTAAAGCTTCATATTCAGCCACATTATTTGTGCAATAAAACTGGAGCCTATGGGCTGTGAAGAAACTCTTACCTTTTGGACTGATCAACTCAAATCCAGCTCTAGCCCCCTGCTTGGACTTAGATCCATCAAACTTGAGAGTCCAGTATTCTGTAGTGGTGGTCTTCTTCATTCTGTCTTTTGGTTTATCAGTAATAGAAGCTTCCCTAGTCACAGCAGGCTCCTGATTTTCACACTTTGCTTGCAGACTCTGCTCATCTGTGCTAGCCATCTGAGATGGACTCATGCTTTTGTGTACTTCTTTCACTGCTGTCTGGCACAAGCAACACTCCAATTCTGAGTGAGAAGCATTGTGGACTCTGCACCAATTCGGCAAGAGTAACTCCTTAAAGCTTGTCTTCCTTCCCAAGTGAGTCTGATTCTCCACGCATTGTTTAATGAAATCCTGGAAATTATCCAGTAAGCTAATCTGTCTATACTTAGGTTCTTCTTCTTCCTCAACTGATTCTGTCAGGACCTCAACAAGACTGGACCCTGTTTCAGCGTCAGCTGGCATGGTATGCAACATCAGCACCTCTTCTACATCTGATTCTTCATATAAGGCCGATAGTAAGTAGTTTCCCATTCTAGCTTCTGATATGAGAACCTCGGTCGAAGTCTTTTGATATTCTGTTATCATGTACTTCATTCTAGGCTCCCTCTCAATCCTTATCTGATTAGGCACTCCCTTCCAGGGAAGCCATATGTGAGAGTGATCAGTGGACACATACCCATTTAGGGCCTTAGTGAAATCTCTTCCTAAAATTAAACCATATGCATCAGGAATGTCAGCTACCTGAATGTTAATAACCTGCTGGATTCTAGGATCTGAAGCTATCTGCATATGGATCATGTTCAGTTCCCCTACCACACTTACTTCGGTTCTGTCCAACTGAGTGACCTTCTTCTGGGAATCAGCAGGTGTAATTCCCAGAGCCCTACAAACTCCAAGGGGCATTACATTAGTGGAGGCACCAGAATCTAACAAACAATTGTGGAGGTTCTTACCAAAGATTCTGACAGAAATCAGGAATGGTGGAGTCTCCATCTTTCCTTGGAACAAAGTGGGCTGAGTATCCATCTGGGCCACTTGAGTTCTGTCCTTTTCTTTCCCTCTATCTCCAGGAGGTGGATTGGTCTTGTTCTGTGTCTGACTTTGTGTGTTCACAGGCTGAAAACTGGAAGTCTGGCTGACATGCTCACCAAAAGGTTTATCCAATATTTTTGAATTTATATCGTAAGTACCTAAGACAGCCTTCCTAATTGCAGGAAATCTTAACAACTCAAATGCGGAAAGGTTTACCTTCAACTTCTTAAATTCCTCTGCAACATACGAAGCCATCTGTTCTTCACTCATATCGGTAGAGACTTCCTTGGACAGTTCCTCTGGCTTATCCTTACCTGCTTGAATAGTCCTTTCCTTCTGTGGTTCTGCTTGAGCTTGTCTATCTTTCAAAAGGTATTGCTTGGAAACCTGCGGATAAGATGGATTGTTGCTCGCATTAGGATCTGGAGGAGTACTGAAATTGTTGGGAGGAATGGAGGTAGTGAAAGGTCCTCTGGGTGGTGGACGCCTGTGAGGCATATCCCTCAATCCTTGTCTCTGGAACATCTGTACTTCTTCAACATAAGCTTCATCCTGATCCAAGGGGCCATTGTCATTCATCTCTCCTTCATTAAACAGCTGAGCTACTTCATCTCCATTACAAACCTGACCTGTTTCATCTTTCTGGGGATTAGATTCTTCTGGTATATTTTTGTTACTGGCTGGAAAAGGAGCATGGTTTAATACCAGCACAGGAGAGTCATATGAACTGGAAGGAACAATTTCCTGTGCATTCACGTTGTTCTCTACCTCATACTGAAAAATGGAGGCAGCAGTTTGGAACTCCGGACATTCCAATTCTGAATGCTGACTTGTTTTATGGAGTCTGCACCATCCTGATAGGGCTGCTTCTGCCAGATACACACCAGTGGGAGGTTTATCCTAGCTGACTGGCTGGTTCGCAGATTGATTGACAATCTGATTTGCAGGCTGATCCAAAGGGGTGGGAACTCCTCCATTATTAGGCCCCGTATTCCAAGTTCTGTTCTGTCCTTGTGATGGCCTTTTATCAAATCCTGACCCACTTCCTTGGCCTCTATCAAAGTTTTGCCTCCTATCATTGTTGAAACCTCTATCCTGGTTGTAACCTCTGTCATTATAAAATCCTCTGTCATTGCGTTGCCCCTTGTTGAAATTTTGCCCTTGCGAGAACTCTCTGTTCTGATTAGATTGCATTCCCTTTTGAGCAGCTTGTAGTTGGCTATTCTGATTTCTTAAGTAAGTTACTTCTAGATTTAGCTTCTTTATTTGTTCATCCATTTCATCAATCCTTTCCTTATTCGGGTCTCGGTAGGGAGGCTGATTTGGGTTACTCAGAGGTTGGACAGGTACTGGGGCAGCTCCCAAAGACTGATGTAACACTTCAGAGTTCTGCAAATAAGCAGGGAAATTATTTGGCTGCAACTGATACACAGGCTGATTAACTTGTTGTTGAGGGAAGTTTGTCATAGGGGAAATCTGGTTCATAGGATGACCAGGGTGTGGCACCATCGATAACTGGGGAACTGGATTCATAATAGGGGTATGATTGGTAAGAGCCTGATTTACTGCCTGAATCTGGTTGGGATGTGCAATAGGTCCCAGAGAAGGCAATGGCCCAGTCAGGTGCTGTCTCAAGTCTGTGCTAAGCTTTACAACTTCCGTATAAACATCAGTCAAGGTACCTGGGGGGTTAGGTCTCCATTTCAGAAAGGTTGCTGTTAGACTATCCAGAGCTTCATAATACACTCCCAGGGCAGTACCATCATCCAAAACATATGGGTCTTGTAATCTGGTGAATGCACGGTGAAACCTATTATTAAAACTAGCTATGGGTTCGTTAACCTCTCTCTTAACCTTGATGAACTACAGGTATAACTCATTGGCACTGATAGGAATCCTGAACTTCTGTAAAAAGGCCTTCTCTAGGTCATTCCAATTAAGAATTGAACCGGCAGAGAGATGGTTATACCAATAAAATGCTTCTTCACCCAGGGAATAGGGGAATAACCTGCAAGCAACATCCTCATGGACAATTTCTCTATCTTTGAGGCAAGTCTGAAAAATTCTCAGGTGCTCTTCAGCAGTCCTGTTTGGATCGTTAGCATAGAATTTTGAACAGAAGTGTTCAGGGTTCTTGGGCATAACATTGTAGGCTTGAAAGAACAAAGGTGATGGGTTGTTGGCAAGGAAAGCCATTGGTAAGAGCGGGGGTGGAGGTGGTGGTAAGTTATTGACCTGTTGAGGCTGCTGAATAGGAACGGCCTCAGGGATGGGTATGGCCTCAACTTCAGGATGTGAGGATATGGACGATGTAGGTGAAGGGATGGGTGATGATAATTCTCCCCTTACTCTAGTCCTCCTTGACCTATTGGGGAACTGTAGCTCTTCTAAATCCTCCTCTCCTGTGGTGGATCTAGTATTTCTCCTATATCTCTCTGGAGAGATGGCATTCAAGAAACGATCCAGTGTGCTCATTCAGGCCCTCCTTCTAGCGCCAATCTGTTAATGGTGTTTTCTACACAGCAACAACTCAGACAGAATACAATATCCTATCTCTCTTGAAAGGTAATCTTCAATAATGAATTAATGAAAATCACCCCAAGGTCTCTTGGGTGTTAGGTCATAACAATGCATAAAACAACTCAGATAAAATGTGAAATTGCTGGTAATCACAATCGGACCTTACTACAAGCAAACTGAACCCTTTCAATTAATCAGATCTGACAATATGATGATCTCGAATCCTAAATCTAACTGAATAATAAAGAAATTGCAAAAGATAGGGAGCAAGGAAATAATGAAATATAAACTATTGCAAGGATAAACAATGCAAATGACATATATCTTGAATGGACCTATCTCAAATAACCAATTCCTGTTCGACCCACAAGGCAATCTTACAAGAACAGTGCAATCTTCTGGGGAATACTGATTTTCAAATCATAGACTTGCATCTACAACCGAACTTAAGCACATTTGAATATACGGTCTAGGTTGACTTTACCAGCCTACTACAATCAGATAGTTACTGGGAGTATAGACCAGAGATAGCTACAAACATTCCAAATATTAAATCACATACACCATTTATCCAACTAAACTAATTTAACCCTAGATCTTCAAGCAATGTAAAAGATAGAACAAAAGAACCATGCAAGATGAACTAACACAAAAGATTTCACCAAGAAAACCACAATGCCTCCAATTGTTAATCACCAAATCTTTGCAACAATTCATTAAGATATGGTATTTGCTTCAAAATTCTAAAACTCTAACTATTGCTCTGCAGCTTTTATTCTTGTTTTGCTAATGTCTATGTGTGTCTTCTAACCAATGAGGGCAAAATGTAATTATACTGAAATTCCCCAAAACATGAAGTGACCAGAACATTTTTACAAAATAATCAAAGCGCCAACGAGGTCATTGAAAGAAACAAACTAGGCACACACGTTAATGCCATCATCCAGAATCGATAGAGACACGGTTCCAAGATGCAGTCCAATGCGTACCCTGCGTAATGGGGAAGCACAAATCTCGGGAATAAAGCACTAGCGCTGCTTCCTTTATTCAGCCGGCTCGGTGACCCTTGGATCTTAGAACTCCCTCCGGCTCAACAATGGGTGGCAGCGGAAAAACCACAGGCTGCGTTGGTGAATCAATTCCCTCATTGGACCGCTCAACAGTTTTCTTCCAGTCCTTCATGTTGGTCATGTACCTGTCTATTACTGCCAAGTATGTAGCTGCATCATTAAACAAATGGAAGGTGACGACTTCATCAGATTCTGGGGCATAAACCTCATGCCACCATTCCTTCAGTTGATCTAAGCTCAGATATTTGGGAGCTATTTTCTTCTTCCCTGTCATCACCTCGAAGAAAGCAATGCAACCATCATAGATTGCAGTGAGGTCAGCATCAATGGATTTTCTCCATTTTTGTATCTTCTTCAGGCCTCCCTGCCTGATCTGCAATGCCTCGAACCACTCCCATGGTTCATCCAATTTGGCTGAGGGAAGGATTCCATCTTTGCCCAACTGCTCCCTGCCATGTCCTAAAATAATCCTTGACTTCTGTAGCAGGAGGTCAATATCACTCTTATCTTGAGAGAGGATGCTCTCTAACAGTTCCTTTCCCCGGACTGCATCTTTGCCCACAGACAGGATCTCCTTGATAGCTTCATCTCCTTGTGTCTGGACACCCATCAACCAGTCGGTGGCAGCCTGTGCAGAAGCCTTCATCTTTTCAATCCCGGAGATTGTCTCCTTAGGCAGAAATCCCGGAGTAGCAGAGGAGGAAGGATGGAGAGACTGTAGAGGCTTCATTACCTCCTCCAGACATTTCTTCAGTCTCTCATTCTCTCTTTTCAGTTCTCGTTTTGACTGGGTCTCCTTCTTTAGTCTGTCCACAATCACAGCACTTGACCCTTCAAATTCCTCAATATCCTGCTCTAAGGAGGCCGACCTAAGGTTAATGGTTTGGATGTTGTAATCCTGGCCTGTCACCTCATCTCTCATTTTGTCTGCAGCAGGGGTGGCAATGCGAACTACTCGGTTACGCACTTCATCTCTTTCTACCTGAGAAATCACCTTTGCAGCCTTCTTCTTCTTCCCCTTACCAATCTGAGACAACATTTCATCCCAGTCAAGAGGAGTGTCTTCTATAATCACCTGTTTCTTCTTTGCAATTTCTTTTTCTAGCCAGTCCGGGGCTACAGGGTCAGTCCGGATTCCCTTTCCTCCAGTTTCTCCCGGGTCCTCTGTGGCTTTCTCCTCTTCTATTGCTGTCACCTCGACTTCCTCCTCGGCTGTTGCCTTGTCATCTTCTTTCTCCGGAGGTTGTTCACCTAGATCAGCCTCCTCAAGTTCCAATTCTAGATGCACCGGTGATGGAGTCCGAGCAGGTAGGCTTTCCTCCGGTTCCTGTGATCCGCGGCCTTTCTCACTCTCCGGAGAATCCTCGTATTGCACCAAGGGAGAAGTGTGCCTTTCCTCTGTTTCCACCTCAAGCTCGGCAGCCTCACCGAACAATGTTCCCTCTTTGAACGGTTCTGCCTCTCTGCTGATTTCCTGCTCATCCGGATTCTCCAGCTCTGGTATGCTCTGCGGGGGGGAAACAGGCTTGTCCTGCTCAGTGACTGGCAATGTTGGAGAAGAATCCTTTGGCTGTGCAGCATCCTTAGGGGAACGAGTCCTGGATTTCTGGGTATACACCTTAGTCTTTTCCCCTCCGGAGCTCTCCACATCAACAACTGGAAGTTCATCCTCCGAAGCAGTTTGGTCTTTCTTCTTCGCCACCCTTGTAGTTCTGGTTTTCTTTGGTGGCGGAGGAGCATCTTCCTCTTCAGCTTTCTCTATTTTTTCCTCATCTGAAGACTTGCTGATTGTCAGAGTTTTCCACCTGTGTTTGCCAATTGGTTTCCTTTTTGTTGCAAGCTCAGTCCCCTTAGGACCTCTGACTTTGATCTTGAAAGGGGAGGTTTTAGCCGATTTCCCTTTGGGGTTCTCTTCCCCAGATTCTTTAGAAGTGGACATGGGGTTGAGATTCCCCATCAAATCAAAAGTACAAGGCACATTAGCATTCTCCAACACTCAGACCTCATGTTTAACCCAGGAAAAGGTAAATCTCAGCACTGGAGCCATCAAGTCCTCCAACTCTATCACCTCAGGCTCATTCCAATCAATATCCGCCACTGATCTATCCTTAATGGACTCATATACATGGTCTTGGACCAGTTTCCCGTCATCATCCAGCTGATCCGGAATTAGCTTCACATTATACTGTCTAATTGCTTCTACTGGCAGCCGGGAATACCTTTTCTTCCTTGCATCAAGGTCATCCTTGATGTTGACCCAGTAATCCTCCAAATCCTCCTTATGCCTGTATTCCCGGGTAGCTCTTTTCTGTGCCTCTCCGGTTATATCAAAGTTCATTTTCTTTGAGTGGAAAGAGAATCCATATGCGGCTAACTCCTCACCTGCAGTGTGAGCTGATTGGATGGACGGGCACATCTCCCTCGCGCCAATCCCAAGAGGGAAGTCACCTCCAAAACCAGTCTTATGCTTCTCCCTCTTCACCACTGTGTCAAACTCACAAATCTGCCTTACGACCTCCAGTAGCACTATGTGGTCAGTGGGATACCTGGGCAATCTGTAGGGCGCAACAGGGCATCCATCAATCCGGAGATAAGTGAAGGTGGGGAACTGGATAAACCATGCCCCGTAATTCTTGATCAATCCCTTGGCCCCGTCAGACAATCTGATGTGCTCCGCATTCTGAAGGGTCTGGGTAATGTGCATTGTAAAGGCATCATTGGCCCTCCTATAATCTCTGTGTCCCAAATGTAGCTCCGGATAGACTTCGTAGATGATACCCTGCCCAATAGTTCCCATCGGAGTCAGTCCCTTGTAAGGATAGGATATGGCCAATACATACATGATGTAGGAGGACATGGTGAACTTCTTTGAATCCAAGACATTCCTCATTTGCTTGTCTATCTCCGCACTGATGAGACCTGCCCAGTGATAATTTGTTCCCTGACTCATTTTGGTGATCACGTGGACCATCCAACTCTCCAATACTCCGGCAGTTTTAAGTCCGGCCACTCTACTCAGCAATGTGATGGCATCATAAACATCCGGCCTGAATTTCACCCAGTGCAACTGTTTAGGCAACTTGGAGTAGTGGGATTTTGGCTTCTCCAGCCATGAATTAATGATCTGTTGAGCCTTAACTGGCTCGTTCTCATAATATGTCCGAGCTGTGTCAATGTTTAAGGCACAGACCGAGGGGAGATCCGGCATGCTAAAGGCCCAGGCAATGAAGGCAAGACTGAAGTTTGCCAAGACTCGTCCCTCAGTGCTGACCACCATCTGTGTATCAAAAGCGTACTGTCTAGCACACTCCAAAATCAACTCGTATGCCCGGACATTGGAGAACCACATACATGCACCAATCCTGAGTTCATCATCCCTTGCCTCAAGGTTGATTGGTCTTTCTCAGCCGTTCTCTGCTTGAAATCTTCGTACCGCCATGCGCCCACATTGGTATCAGATATCTCAGCCCACACGAAAGATATCTTACTTTCTGGAACCTGACTCTTCATGTCTAATCTCAATCTCTCTGTCTCAGAGACTGAAGATGCCCCTGCACCACCCTTGGACTTCCCAGCAGTAGCCTTGCTTGATTCGGCCTGCACATTCAAGAATCATTATTAGAATTCAATTATTGAGCTCATATCAATCCAAAGGGTTAGCACACATCACATAAATCCATTAAAATCCATTGCTGGTATGATCTTTCGAGATCAGGAGAATCAATGATTCGGAGAATTGTGGCAGGAAAGGCTACGTTGGTAATTTGAATCCGATGAGCAAGTTCCTCTTGCTCAAAGGCATGGTTAGCCATATAAATCATTAATACGCTAGAAAAAATCAAAGGATAATCATTAAATCACTCATTGACAACAAGAAATAAGCATTAAACAACCATTCCATCAATCCTATCATCGAAATATACTAAAGAACGCAATCAGACAGGAAATCCAGAAAAATCCGGATGGAACGGATTTTCGCGGACAGCATCAAATGCACCGGAAATTAACCCTGTCCGCGGAATAAGCCGAAACCGGGAAAATCCGGGGGCAAGGAAATTCTGCGACGGCCTCGGGAACCCGAAAACGGAAAAACGTGCACCAAAACTTGAACGACCACGGGATCCCCACTACCTGAACTCAAAAGATCCTAAAACCGACAATGATCAACAATCTCAAGTATGCAAAGGATTCCAACTCCCAAAAGCCCTCAAAGAAGAATCCAGGTGCTAAAGATGATACCCTAAATGAACAACGAATTTCCATGGCTAAAGCAGGCAAACTTTATCAGAGGGTAAATATCATTCGAGTTACCTAAAAGCCCTCTAATCCTTGCAGGACGGGGAAGCCAACACGACGCGGGGCGAAAGTCACTCAAGCATGAGATGAAACCATTGTTCTAGCCGAGACACCAAGGAAACCCTAACCTCGCAAGATAACACACTTTACGCCCGAAGCAAACAAGCAGTTCGACCCAGAACGGCGTCTAAGGGACCCATACGCAATCAAAAAGACAAACAAAGCTCGTGGGGCATGGGAGATGGGTTTTATAATAAAAACGGATCAACCCCGACTGTATAAATGTGAAAACAAAACCAAAACAAGGGCCGACCCCAAATTTAACAATACCCAGCACAAGAAAATCCCAAATCATCACGCAAGCAAAGGGAGGAGCAATAAATACATACCATGGATCAAAGCAAGTGAAAATCGAGCTCAGAAAATCAACCCATGCAACAACACGTCCAAGCAACGAGATACCGGCAGCAACACTCAAGAAATCCTCGCGCAAACAACCAAGATCAATTCTCAAAGCTCAATTGAAAATTTTGAATCGCCAGAGCAGAAAGCAAGGAAGCAACGAAGTTGGAATGAATCAGAAAATGCCCTAAATTCACCCTTATACTCGTCTGAGCCAAGGTACCTCAGCTATTAATGCGCGACAAGACATTTCTGACAAGTCTGAAAACCCGAGCCCCAAGTGGAAGTTCGGAAAATCCCAGAATGTGCGGATACACAGATTTCGCGGAAATGAAGAAATTGGGGAAATAAGGAAGACCGGGATTTTGACAGAATCTGGGAAAATCCGATAGGACCGGAAAATCCCGAAGTCAGGAAAAAACCCAGAATCGGAGAATCCTGCCAGAAGCGGACAAGGAACCAGGGCCGGAAAAATCCGCCAGAGGTGGAAAATCCCGGATCCAGGTGAAAACCCGGACTTGGCCAAAAACTCAATTTCAATCAATTCCAACCTCAAGGCAAGAGCAAAGCCAGCAAGACCAACATGTCAAGACCCTAAAATGATAAATCCAATAAACTCAAAGGTCAAAGACACCAAAAAAGGGGGGTCCCCACTCCAAGTGGGGCGTGTGTGCAAGAACTGCACAACAGGACCTACTACTATGTGCCTCTGAGAAACTAGGAGCCTGTCTCTCTGGCGGAACCTCTGCCTCATAAAGATCTTGATAATATCTCTCTCTCTCCCCAACTTTGACTAGCTCTCTAGCAAAGACAACTAATGGCCCAGTACATCAGGCTCTAAGCTCTGAGAATCTCTGCTCTGTCTCCTGTCGCTGAGCTATAGCCTGATCTCTATCCATCACCGTGCTATCCCTCTCCATCCGATAGGAATCCCTCTTTGACATCAAAACTCTCATCTACTCCTCCAAGGATGCAACCTGAGCACACAATGTATCTATGTCTAGATCCATTGCCCCTATCTCATCCTATCTGTCCCTCACTCTCCCATCCTCCTCCTCATCTAACTCTAGGATTTGATCCCGAATCTCTCTCTCATGATCATCATCCTCCTCATCATCCTCCTGGTAAGTGCCCAACAAACCCAAGGCATCAATCTCTACCTGCCTCCTTGGTACCTATCTCCTCTGCTGGGATGTCTGGAATAGCCGCCTCTGTAGGCTACACCTCCTCTCTGCCTATCGTAGTATCCACCTCCTCCCTCCTCTCCCAATATCTGGCATGGCCACATCCTCCTCTCCTCATCCCTCCTCATGGATCAGTGACAATGGTGGCCCTCGTCCCCTCTCCTGCCTCCATGTCATTCACCTAGACCATCATCTCCTCCATCACCATGGCCTCCTCTGTCTCCTCGACCTCTACCTCTACCCCTGCCATGCTTGCCTCATGGACCTATCCCTCACCGCTCTACTGGCACTGGCTGCTCTAGATCTGTCAGTGGAATCGGTCTGTGTACTGCCCACCACTGATCATACTCCTCTGTGGTCCCTGGATCTGTTAGACCATCCCTCCATCCCCATGGAACTTCTTGTAGTGCATCAATGTCAGCCTCTATTATGGCAACAAGAATCTTTGGACCCCATAGGGGGACCTCTCACGATGATCTCGCAAACTCTTCCCATCCTCTAGGCACATCCTGCACCTCTCCAAACTACTGTAGGACACGATCTGGCAAGTGACACTCTATAATGTGGACATGTGACACTATCCGCCCAACCAAGAACTATGTCTATCGGCAAAACAGAAAATGCTCATCCTCGTCTGACCACTTGGCACAACCCAAGTATCGTCTCCATGTAAATTGCTCCATAGTGTCTATGGCATGTCTGAAATAACCCGTATCTCCTATGTGGTGCTGAGTATTCTCCCCTGCATAACGGAAGGTGTAAGGAGCTCCATGTGGTACATCTACTGTCACCGGTGGCCGAAAGATCGCGATGTGTTCCCATGCCCATACCATCAGGAGCGTGGTACCACAACTCATGGACTATGCCTCTCGGTAGGCAATATCATGCAAATGAAAGTATAACATCCCGAGCACACATGAACCCCAAGCATATACCACTTGACGCTCTAGCATGTCTACTAGCATCTCCCCCCACCCCATAGGAAAACCATGACCTCGGTGATTAGGAAGTACTATGTTGCCTATCAATGTACACAATAGACAGTCTAGCTGCCTATACCTCTGAGCCAACACACGCCACCTAAACTCATAGTCGTCAAATCCTAACTTCCTAATGTCCGCATGTGGGTAGTATCTGCACATCTCAGCTACACCCCTTTGGGTATCATACATCACCCGTGTGCCTCTAATAGGAAGTCTGAGGATCTTGTAGACATCCTCTAAGGTCACAGTGGCCTCTCCAGTCGGTAGGTGGAAAGACAATGTCTTCGAGTGCCACCGCTCACACAAAGCTATCAATAATTCTCGATTCGCCCGAATTTGGGGCATGTCTGTCACATGAAGTAGACCAAGGTGCCAAAGGAAATGTCACTCTGCACTCTGCAAACTATCTCTGAATCAAAACATCATCGGTCTCAACTCCCATGTATATATCATGTCTAGCACAACCTGCAATGGCATTATACATGCCTCATGTTAGCCTCAATCATCTATTCTAATGCAAACTGACTATACTAATTGCAATTCAAATATGTTGTTATTTTGCACATGCGTCATTATTTTTCACATGCATTGCTATTTAACATATGCGGTGCATAACATACACATGCGTCGCTATTTTTCAAAGGCGACTAATTATATCACATGCGTTACACTAAATTCATATGCATTGAAAAATTAACATTGCGTTGAAAAATATTCAAATGCATTTCAAAATAAACAAATGCGGCTATTCTAAATGTAAATGCAATGCAAAATTTCAAATGCGGTTCATAAATTAACATATGCGTTGAACCGCACACAAACTATGCAAAACAGCTAACATAAAATCGTAAATGCATTGTTTCAT